>CACKRE030004975.1:26330-46316 GCA_902602495.3 Ectocarpus sp. CCAP 1310/34 | reverse complement strand
CCCCCCCCCCCCCCCGCCGAAGTTCGCCGGCACCGACGTTGTTTGATGATCGAAAACGGCGTCGACCATGTAACTCCGTCATCGCTGTATTTTGATTATTTTTTTTTTCGTTCAAGAAATGGTCGAGCGGGAAAGCGAAGATTTCCGAGGCTTGGCAGGCGGCACAGACCAAGAGCGATGAGTCGGCAGCGTGGATTGTGTCGGTTCTGGTGAGGTGGGGAATGCCCGACCAAGAGGCGGAAAAGGTGAGCCAGAGCCAGCATTTTCTTGAGAATTTTCTTGTGGCATATAAAAGAGTGGACGTTGCGGTAGACTTAAAAGTAGTCATAGGATGGATAATGTGAGATTTCACATGGACACAATACCCATGCGTGTACGCTTCAGATGAGTTGACATTCCGGGCTATCATGGGAAAAAAACGTAATTGAGATATGTGAGCGTTTGGATATTTCGTAAGGTGTGGCAGAGGTTCTTTAGGTGTATTCGACGTGCCGGTCTTGTGTCCATGTTGCGCGATGCCTACAGCATGGCAGAAGAGTGAAGCAATACTACATGTCCTACTGTTTCGTATTGTATCGCGTTGTGCATTCATGACGTGGTAGGGATTCAGCCGGTCAGCCTGGCACTCACAAGCCCCATCTTTGCTTTGACGCTCTCCTACGCCCCGTGCTTTTCGCCCCGTGGTGGGATTTCTTACGTGACGGCGGTGGTGATAGTGCCGGCTACGCTGTTGCTCCCTGCTCCCTGCTCCCTGCTCCCAATCAACCTTACCCCGCCACTGGCCTTGCACGCTTGACTCCATCCCTCCGGCTGTATCCTCAGACGTGCCGGTACGTCAACAACCTTTTGTTGGCGATGGTGGTCGTGGCGCTGGTTGTCTACTTTGGGGGAAGCACCGTGAAGTACTTCATCTGGCCAGTGGTGAGAAGAGGGCTGGTTCCGATTTCCATTCCGTCTGGTAGCGTCCACCCCGTTTTTTCCTGGGAATACCGTACCGTGCTCTCTCCCGGATGTTCCTGCCGTGACAGGTCCGAGTCCCCCTGCCCCAAAAACGTGTTGCGGAAAAGAGACGGGAATGTCAGGCCGGAAGGGAAAAAGAGATTACGAAAGATTTCGTCCATCGTTTTCGGCGTGCGCGCGCGCACCCGAGGTGACGCAGATCCGTTCTCTCGAGGTTGTTAATATTATTTTGGATTCGAAGGCACCCACGAGGTACACTTGTGTGTGGACGTTTGAACGGAATACGTTGGCGAAACGGACGAAATGAGGTCGCACCGGCACACGTGTAGAACATCAATTGGCTATGCGGTCTTGAGTCGTTTGGACGACGTAGTTCGTATGCTCTCGACTGCAATTGGTTTTCTGTGAAGAGCTTCTCGTACATGACTTGCTGGTCTAATGTTTCGCGCAATATCTCCACCACCACCTACCCGATACCCCCACACACCCTCCGCTTGTGTGTCATCATCCCGGTCCCGAAGGGGGCTACGAAAAGGCTGCGCTCTGCTGGCACACTCCACCAACAACATTGGAACATGTACAACATACCCACGGTGCCAAGAAGTCCTTTTGGTACCGACAGCAGCGACAAGATGAAACCGTCACCTCTTGCTCTTGTCTGAAAATGAAACCGTCATCTCTTGCTCTTGCTGCGTCATCCGAAACCCGCCCCGCCACACACACACGCAGCTGCGCACCGTCTTGCGCCTCGCCCTGTGGGTGCTGGTCCTGCCGCTCCGCATCCTCATCCTCCCGGTCCGCCTGGTGTTGTGGGTGTTGCTCAAGTGCTTCCGGCTGGTTTTCGGCGGGCGGGGTGCCGGCAACGCCGCCCCGCCCGCCGCCGCGGCGAAGGGCGCGACAAGACAGTCAAAGAAGAGGAGATGAAGCTCTCCATCGCGTGCCGCTTGTCACCCGCGACGCCGCCGCCTGCGACACGCGCACGTCCCCAGAGGGGGGGCCGAGTGAATTTTTGACGTCCAAGACGACGATCGAAAAAAATTAAACCCCGAGGCGGTTTCTAAAGGAAACGGCCATTTTTTTCGGAGTTGGGAATGGGAACCGGCGGCAGTATGAGGCGGCCGCGTCCAGGAATGTTGCAGCGGCGGAACCCCACTTTTCAGATTGGCCACATTGTTTTGAAAAGGAACTTCGGCCCTGGGTGGAAAGTCCCTGGTCTACCGATAACGTCACCTTTCGGAACGTCACCTTTCGGGAAAACAACGTATAAGACAAATTGCCTCTTGGCCTAATGTAATTCTCGTGGGGAGTACTTTTTGTTTTGCGACGAATCACGGAGTAGTTTCAATCGTGGGCGGTCGGTCCTTCGGGGGATGTTATTTTGTTTCCCCAACAGTTTGGAGCCTTTCCCTGTTGCTGGCACACGGTATCTTGTAGTGCTTTTGGGACGAACGGGGGTGGTGTGTGGGCGTTGGAGCGGAGGGTGAGCACGCCAAACGAGGCAAGCCTCTCGTGAGCGACGGCCCTTTGTGCGGAAGACCAGGAGGGAACGGACGACTCGGCGAGTTGGACGAACATGCCTGTGTCTTGCGGGGTGTCTGTGAGAACAATAGTGGGCTCGTGCGGTGTCGCCGCGAGGTTAACGCCCATCGCAAGGTATTTTATTTCGTTTTTGTTCATGCTCGATCCAGCGCCGTGATGTTAAGCTTAAACGGTTGTTGGCAGCATCATTGTCTTTGACTGGCAGTCTCTTCACTCTGTCGTCTTTCGTCCGAGGTGTGGAGTAGGAGCAGCTGGAGTGACGGTGTCTTCATTCTCAAACCACGCCGTGGGTGAATGAAGAGCATGGCCCTCTCGCGGTATGTATCCCTACGTGTGATGGAGTGTCGGGCACAGCGCGTGCGAACTGTCGGACGTGAGTGGTATGTATCGTCCGCCTGGGTAACCAACCATCCGTCGAAAGCCCAGGGATTTCTTGCCACAACCAGGAACCACCGCGGTTTGGTGACGCACGGTGCGCTGCTGTTGTTGTTGTTGCTGCTGATTGTTCTGTCTAATTTCTTGCGGAGAGATGTGCCGATGTGTGAAGTCTGCTGCTGCATGATCTTCTTGTTTCTCTCTCCTTCTGCGTGCCCTTTTTCATCGGGAAGATAAAAACGTAGTGAAACATCTTCAATTTGTGTTGAGGAGGAGGGAGGCCAGGACAACACGCTCCAGGGCATCTTGAACACACAATGTGTTCATCTATTCACAGGACCCACTCTTTTTTTTCTCAGCGTTGCCTGCCAATTTGATCGCGAACGCACGTACGGTTTTGATGGCCACCTCCCATAGAGACGATTGTCCATCGGTGATTTTCGGTCCTGTTGGGGACAATGCTCCGTCCTCCCGAAGATGCGTGGTCAATGGCCTAGTTGCGAAGGCATGAGAGACGCCCCGTCCTCCGATACACGAGCCATGCCCCCGTCAAGTGGGCATCAGCAGGTGTGCTGCGATGCCACCCACAATCATTCTCGCTGCCTGTAAGAGGTGAAGTGAAGTAGCTTGTTTGTCGAAAATGGCTTCGGGCAAGGGAGGTGTCGGGACCCACCCGGCGCTTGCCGCTGGTGGCGGTCAATTGCAGAGGATAGCTGAGCCGAGAACAAAGAAATCTGTGGTCTTGGAAAACGAGATATGATGTAGATCGGAATTTTGGGGCTTTTGGTTGCTGCGGAGCCTAATGATGTGTGAAGAAGCACTATTTACTATTGAGAGCAGCGACGGTAATTATGAAAGCACAAGGCCTCGGGGTGAGTGTTCATTGTGTGATAGCTTGGAGGGGGTGAATGTCTTTCTTTCGCCGCTTGATGAAATGATTTCGCGATGAACGCCTGGAAGAATGAGAGCGAATGTACGCATATGGAACCGGTCGCCCCGGTGGTTTATTGGTATCCTCATAAACCGCTGGGGAGACTGTCACCATAATAAATGGGATGAAAACACAAATACACTAACATACGTATGCTTAAGCTGCCGGTCAGTTGGGGAAACATTGCCCCGGTCTGACGATTCCCCGCCCACGCTTCCCTGTATGATTGGGTGCCGGACGAAAAAACGACCACGCACGACACGGTGCATGTAGCTTCTTCTCCCACATTCATTCTTCTTGCCACGTTTCCCTCGTCTCTGCGTACGGGAAGCAAATGGGGCACATCTCTCACACGAATCCCACCCCAGCAACCTCAACTGTGCATCCGCAGAACACAGGTCATCAAACATCACATACATTCTCCCCGCCCCACCTGACGCACTCTAGCATCATTCGTAGCATAAACGAAGTCAAAGCAGGCTCAACAATGTACAGCAGTATTGTCTTTGGCTTGCGTGTGGACGTAGTATCACAAGACCCGCGACAAACCGTAACGGAGGTAATCTACAGCCTGAACGAACCAAGCCCTCCGGCATCTTTGCACATGTCAATGTGTGAAATGCGTACACCCGAGGGCAAGGAGGTGAATATGCATCCTAGCACATCCAACGAAATAGAAGCACGAACGATCGCACGTGGCCGAATACTGTCCTGCGCTTCTTCAACGAATTTGTCGCGCCTCTCCCGCCCCATGCATGCCGTCAACGCTGGCACAGCTACATTTACCAGGTGCATGCGGTACCCCCCCCCCCCCCTCCACCCCTGTCCCCCCGCAACCATCCCCGCGCCCGGCTCACACCGTCAAGTAACAAGCCCAGACATCTCGTACCACGAATGTCGGCGACAGCTACCAAACTCAGCCCAACACAGGACGAAATTGCCACCAACAACAAACAAAAACATCTCTACTTGTAGGTCAAATACAGCGGCGAATACATGGAAAATACGAAAAACACGCACGGTGTGCGGACAAATCTTGCTGGCGAATCTTGTCCGCAAATTCACTCTCTATTTTCTGATGCTTCGACCTGGACAGTCGAAATGTATCGATGAGCCCATGAGAAACGCTGCCGCCGCTGGTGCCGCTGGCCAGAGGGCAAACAAACAATTCCAGCGAATAGCCTCGTGTACAGGCGGGTACATCACGTACAAGCAACACTTGTGTGTGAAACCGCAGCTACTAGTGAAATATATGCACAACAGCGGCAGCGGCAGCAGGCTGCAACCTTGAGCTGTGCCGATGAAATGAGTTGAGGGTGGCCCTCCAGAAACAACTAACTGCCCGCGAGAGATTTTCGCCCGAAACACCAACCGCTCCGCACACACACACGCAGCAGCAGCAGCAGCAACAACAACAGACCGTATCAGCAGCAGCAGCAGCAGCTATGATGCTGGGACTGCAAATCTCCCCCCGCTCTCCACGAATACAAATCAGCCACAATGGACGCTTTGGAACATGCTGTGTTACACGATAGAGACGCTTCGATAGCAATACTTACAATATCTTCATCCAAACGCGCCTTGCGACACGCCTTGCGACGCGCCGCCATGCGAACCAGCACGAGGCACAGCCGTCCGATGGACGACCGGCTCTTGGTGGCGACAAACACCAAACTTCCGGCAGAGTGCGTGCGCTGGCTTGCTCCGGGCACCTTGTCATGTGCAGCAGCTCACCGAAACATGCATGCACGGTCTGCGTTTGGACCTCGCTGGGTTCCACGAGACGCCCTCCAATTCCGGTTCCCGGGGTTCGGCCACAAGGCGCAACAAACCTGCCGAGGTACTCCCGGCATCATCGAGCACCGAGCAGCGAGAGCGCTCTGTCGACTTGGCCTCTCAGTGAAGCGGCACACCCACACCACCGGAAAGTATTCACAAATGATAGGCGTGGTGAAACAAACGAGTGCATGCAGCAACCCCCTCCCCCCGCTTTTTCTTCACGCCCGTGTGGATATACAATCTTTTATGTACGCGTATCCAACGCCCGTCAGAGCGCTGGTGCGGTTAAGATATCTAAAGCAAATGAAACCAGCCCCCCTGGCGGTCAACTGCCTAGAAACCGTTAAGGCACGCAAAACATGAGCACGCACGCCCATCCAACACACACGACAAAAACACCCAACAAAAGAGAGGAAGCCCCATGCTTGATCATTTTCTTTTGTTCTTTCATTACATGCAGGGGATAACGCCGGCGCGGTGAAGGTCCGGAGTGATGCTCTCCACCGACATGACCATGATTGACTGTCCTACCGGCAGGCTGTACGGGTTTTCCTCCTCGCAAGTTTGGTCCTGGGTGCACGCGCGCGTCGGCGGGGCGCGACGGTGAGGAAACAATGCACGTTGTTCGCGACAATCCGCCACACACAAGGGAATGAAGAGAAGGGGCGGTTCGTCGTCGGTGAAAATCGAAATTCGGTGTGAAGCATAATGAGCAAATACGGGGGTGGAAACATTTGTATATATCCTTTGTACTATATTTAATCGATATATATATATATTTGGGGGCGGGGGAGGGGGGGAGAAGTACAGTTGAGCGAGCAGGCAAAAAAAGAATGACAAAACGAACGTCATGACAAATGTTTGATTGGCCGGAATTGAGAGCGATGCAGCGTGTGTGGCAATGTAGGACACCATGCGTTTGTGCCCATGGGAAAATCTTCCGTCTGACATCTGCCCCAACCACCGGTTTTCGGACGGCGGGCACGGGGTTACCGTTGGAATTATTAGGGCAAAAAGACAGTTTGACATGACTGACGTGGCCTTTTGCTACTAGCCGTGTACGCGGTGGTTGTCCTGCTGTAGTCGACCATCCAAAAGCGCCCCTCACCCGAATCTCGATGATCCGGCCGAGCACGTAATAGGAGCGGAAGTGCTCGTCCCTGCCCACCAGGTCTTGGCTCTCCTTAGAGAGGAAGTGTCGGGGGCATCCGACGTTGAACGCCAAGAAGTTGCCCTCCGGTGTGGNTGCAGCCGCTCCCACTTAAAGGCCGCGCAAGACCAGGGCGCGCAGCCTGCAGCGGAGGAGCCCTTGACCGTCTGCCAGAACGTTCGTTGCCAAAGGTACTGTAACGCAAACGAAAGTAACAACTGGGGGGGGGGGGGGGGGGGTTGGACATCAGGATTGTGAGGATTCTCATGGTATTGCGAGTAAGGCATGGGGAAAGCAACAGCAGAAAATGACAGGGGAAACGATAGCAACCGGCATGCGCTCAACGGCTTCCACACCAGCACGAAAACATGACAAACAGCACACATGAAAACATGACACATGATCAGCAGCCATGACGACAACGCGCATGACAGCAGCACACATGATAACAGCACGCCAGATAAAAGACAACACCACCCCCTCCGATTCCCCACCTCGTAAACGCGATGCCCCCGATGCACGCCAACGCTTCCCCAACGCCTCCCCCCTCCCCTTTCTCTTCCTCTCCCCCCGAAGCAGCACGGCCAGCAACGACAACAGAAGAGGCAGCCCTCCCTTCTCCCATCTCCTCCGCTGTCCCGATTCTCCCTCTCCCCGACCCCCGCCTTTGCCCACGCCCGACACTGTGGGCAGCAGCTACGGTACGTGACGTAGCACCGCCTCCGGCGGTGGCATTGTCCTGTTCGCCCACGACGGTAGGGGACGGGGTCGTTCTATCCCCGTGGGAGGGCGATGCCGCGGCGGAGGGCGCCGCTCTCTCGTCTTCGAGCGATGCGCACCGCTCCAGCAGCTCGGCGATCTGAGCCTTCTGCTGGGCCACCACCTTTGCGGTACGCCGACGCAAGGGCAAACAAAAACAAACGGCGGAAAAAAAAGAAAAGAAAAAAAAAAACAACCGGCACGATGAAGAAAAAGAAAGAATCCTCACAAAGCAAAATCGGTGTCAAAAGACGACGAGAGGGATAAGGCGATTTGTTGTTGCACAGTGCACAGGTTGGAAACAAGCAAGGACACGAAGCAAACAAATAATCAATGAATGCGAGGAAGATACTACCGTAGACAACACGTGCCCAGTTCCACAATACCGCCTCCTTCGCATCCGACAAGCCGCGGATGCACGTGGATCAAAAAAGAGGGTGCGTTGGGAAGGGACTCACGAAATCCACATCGAAGACAGGGGAGGATTGATGACCCCCCCTTCGCAAAACACGGGGACACGCATGCAAGCGCTACCGCTACCGTCTGTACGGCGAACTCCTATGTGCCATTGACACCCATGTACAACTTGCTAGATACACCAGCTTGCAAGAGACGCACACATGCGCCGACCACATCAACAGAATTGTCAAGCGCGTCTCGAACCATCGCACGTGCTCTCTATGTAGATGGTACAGCGGCGGCTACGATAAAAAGACTGGGTTGGACATGCCGCAATACTTCTCGAATATCCGGCTTTCTCTCACGACCTCACAGTACTCTAGCGTACAAAAATATCACAGCCGTGACAAACACTTCTGATCCCCATATTATCCGTGCTTTCTGTCATCCCGATTTTTTCTTATCTCGTAGACGCCACTGTGCTGTGCGAAGATTCGAAAGTATACGTATGTAGCGGGGGGCCCTGCGTAGGGCCGGTGTGTGGCCTTTTGGCCTTCTGTATCACGACACTCGGCCGACACCACACACAGTCACCTTTTCCCCGTACAGAAGGCCTTGGTGATTCACTCTGTGAAAGCGGAATAAAACCGGCACTTTATCGGACACCGGCGCTATTCAGAATAGGGAGACAGACCTAGGTTTTAGCATAGGATTTCTTAGCATGAGAGTGGACGCTCGTGCCCAGATATCTGACCGCCAACAGGCATCATTCAACAAAAAAAGGGCGTCTGACCCTCATTCACACCTTCTGGAGCTGGTCCTTGGCCTTCTCTGCGGAGCTGGCACGCCTCTGCCAGAACTCCCCCTGTTCCTCTGCCGCGGCCGCTCGCCGTGCCTCCAGCAGAGCGGACTTGTACCCGGCGAAACCGGCCAGGGACGCGCTCATATTCATGCTTGCCCCGCCGCCGCCGCCGCCGCCGCCGCCTTTGCTCCCTCCTTCCCAGTCCAGGAGCGGGCCGAGAGGGACGAGGGAGGAGGGCGTCAGGCCTCTAGCGGAGAGGAAAGAGGAGGACGGAGAGGTCGTGGTTTCGTCTCCCGTGGCGGCGGACAGGGTCGTGTTGTCGCTCTTGCTGCTGCCGTCTGCGCTACCGCTGCTGCTGATACCGGCCGGGTTGCACTCCGCACAGGCTCGGCGTCCGGTAGCGTCTTCGTCCGCATCGTCGGTGCCGTGGTTGCCGTCACCGTAGCCCTTCCTACCGTCGTCGTTGCTGCTGCTGCTACGGCCGAGCGGGAGCACGAGAGCCGAAGCCACCCTGCTCCTGGAAGAGACGACCGCACCTCCCTCCGACGCGCAGCCACCGCCGGTGCTACCGCCAACGTACCGCGCCGCCGAGAGCGCGCTCAGGCGCGGCGTTACCCTCAGCCGCCCGTCGGCAGCTTCTTCTAGCAGCGCCGGGGCCGACGTCCTTGCCGCAGCCGGGTCGGCTTGGGCCGCTGCTCCTGCCGCTGGCACAGTGGACGGCGACAGCGAAGACAAGGCGTCGCCACCGGCGGCGGTCGCTACCGTGGCGGGGAATCTCGGAGGGAGGCCATCGTCGTCGCCGCCGCCGCCGCCGCTACTCTGGATCCTGTTTCATTTCATTGTTTCGGCGGAGAGGGGGGGGGAGGGGGGCGGAGGTGGGGTGAGGGCGGGGTGGAGGCCAAAAAAGATGCCTGACGGTTTTGTCTCGGGGGCGTAGACCAAGGATCGACAAAAACGGAAACAATGGGAACAAAAGGTGTCTTCCTGCATGACGGCTCGGTTCTGCTGTAGCGGTACACAACACATCACATCAGACGATTTTCGCGTGCTTCTTGTGGTTTCGGAATACCAGCACACAGCGATCGGCGATAGACAGGAAACAACAACAACACAATACAGCAGGGAAGTGAAAAGGAGGCCAAGCGCCTGGACTCGTCCACGAACGACGACCATGAGCGAGGTTATCGGTACGACCGACAAAGAGTTACATGGAACGTGCCAACGACTGACCTGACATCAGCAACGGCCACTCACGACAGAGGAAACCGCGGCACGAACAACAAGTACGAACACCACAGCTAACACCACGCAACGTTCTTTTCAAAACGACCAACCGTCAATGATCGAACAACCCGAATCAAAGCCGTGGTGTCCTCCGCCGATGATAAGACCAACAAAGGCACACACCAGCACAGAGCCGTGTTCCTCCGCCACTAACAACAACAGCAAACAAAGGCACGCACACAGGCAGGAAAACGACAAGGCGTGAGCGCGCGCAAACCATACCTGAAGGGACTGCTCGCCGCGGAACCCCCAGTCACATCCGAAACGGTCTCCGAAGCCACGCACGCGAGCTCCGACAGAGAAAACGGAACGAGTCTGCTGCTGCCGCCGCCGCCGCCGCCGCCGCCGCCGCCGCGGCTGCCCCCGCTCTCGGCCCCGCACCCTACAGGCAGAACCACGGGGCCCCGCGCTCCGGTCGACGACTGCGCTCGCTCACGCCGTCCTACTTCCTGTCCTTCCGAGGAAGAGGAAGAAGACGGAAACTCGGAGGAGAAGGCGTCGTCGTCGGATGCCTCCGACGCTGATTGGAGGGGCGGTGGCTGGTAGACGTGGTTGGGCGTAGACGGGGGGGGNGGGGGGGGGGGGGGGGGGGGGGGGGGGGGGGGGGGGGGGGGGGATCGGTGGCGTGTGAAGAATGAGGGGTTCTTGGTGCAGCGGGTGGCGCAGACCCGATGTCGTTGCGAGCGAACTCCTGCTTAGTACAACAGCAACATCAACGACAACAGCAACAACAACGATCCCCCTCTCTGTCTCTGTCTCTGTCTCTGCCTCTCCAATCTCTCACCCCTTCGTCCACGCGGCGCCCGCTTCGCTGGGTGCGGCCTCCTCCTCCTCCTCCCCGGCGACCGGGGGGACGGGTAGGGGACACGGACGGAGACGAGACCTGACCAAAACATACCGGTAGGCACATCGCAAGATCGTGAGAGAGGCATACCTGAACATCGCACCCTGGCCATGTTCTAGGCGAAAAATCAAGCCGAGCATACTCTCGAACACTGTCACATTACAGTCGACCCCGCTTTAAAGACACACCACTTTTTTCCTAAAAAACAGTGTCTTTAACGCGGGGAAGTGTCTTTCAAATTCCGGGGCCACTAACGCACCGTTCCCGGGGCCAATGAAGGCGAAACATATGTCAAAAGGTGCGCATTCGCAGCAGAAAGGCGACCACAAGAGGTGTTGTTTGAAACCTACGACACAAGGTGATTTGAAGGTCGCAACCACTGCTGCTATTGTGCTGCAATACATACTTGCATACCATCGTTTGAAATTCCCCGTACTGCTGTACCACCAAAACGCTGAAAGCGATGGTGGTCTACGACCTACGCATCGTACATGTACACGACGGTAGTGCGCTGGTGTTGATATGGGCTTAATTATTTTCTATATTATATTCTTTAGGCGTTGTCCTCCCCGTGAATATCTTGCCCAAGATCTCGCTACCGCACCTGAAATATATCGAAGGTTGTAAAGCGACACTAGGAAAATGTAGGTTACGCAGAAACACAGAGACCAAAAATGTCTGGAAAGCACAGCGAAAAAGAGGACACCGCGCCTCCCAAAAGGTCAAAACGAGCACTCTCTCTGCTGTCCGTGGCCTTCCTCTCCGATGCCCCGACCACAAAACGCGTCCATGGGTCGCTCGCACAAACACTGATGAACCAGTGACACCAGTGCAGATTTGAACTGGCACGTTNCGACACTAGGAAAATGTAGGTTACGCAGAAACACAGAGACCAAAAATGTCTGGAAAGCACAGCGAAAAAGAGGACACCGCGCCTCCCAAAAGGTCAAAACGAGCACTCTCTCTGCTGTCCGTGGCCTTCCTCTCCGATGCCCCGACCACAAAACGCGTCCATGGGTCGCTCGCACAAACACTGATGAACCAGTGACACCAGTGCAGATTTGAACTGGCACGTTGGTTCGCCGCATGGCTTCAAGCCGGCAGCAGACGAACCGCTAGCAGATGGAATGAATCTTTCCATACACCCACACGCAGTGTGCGGCTGCAGCAGACCGCTGTTGATGATCCAGGATCTACAGGTGCTGCAGCACATTTTCTAGGGGGGGGGTAGAATGGTGGAAAACCCTACCCCCCTACATTTTCACATCTGCGGGGCACCATGTTTCTGAGGTTTTTTGTGTCCTTAAAGCGGGGAGTGTCTTTAAAAATGGTGTCTTTAAAGCGGGGACGACTGTACCGGGACGAGATGGATCGGCGGGGAAGGGTCGCGAACAAGGCACTATCGGGTGGGGTTCGCGAATAAGACAGGGGTTGGGGGGGGGACAGCAGCAGCTGAGTACGCGTAGCAGCGGTCATCAATATGGAAAGTCAAGGCACACCGCCCATTACAAACACAATCTTCAAGCGCGCGTACACAGTCCAACAAGACACGTTGCGAGTGTAGCCTGGATCGAGGACCGGGGCGGGAGGGGGGTGGGGAGGCATGTTTCGTTCCGTCGAGAATTGTTCAAGCGTTCCTCCACAGGTAGCCCCTCCTCCTCCTCCCCCTTGTCCGAGCTGACACGGCACCACGAGACGACAATATCCCGCAAGAGAATTTCAAAATAAATCGAAGAGAAACCATGCCCACGTCGAACAGAAGGGGTTACAGTACAACCGTGGAATTGAAGCGGCGACCGCGCGGGGGTGTGTGTTGTGTCTCACTATCGACCGCCGCTAACCGGCTGACTGTATGCGTGCGACAGGCCCGCCTGTCAACACCATGTGTTCCACATGCATACAGCGCCAATATTCATACACATCTCTGCACGGCGCGCTTGCCTATTTTCCGCGACTTCTCATCATGCATCTCACCCCGACTGCTAGGCCCGCAGCCCGCTCTCGACGGCGCCCCGCCGACCTCCGGGAAGTGGCGGAGGCCGCCACCGGTCTACGCCTTGCACCGGAAACTCCGGCGGCAGCAGCAGCAGCACCGGCGTGGGTAGCGCCAAAGCCGGCCAACGTGGCCGCCGTCGCGGCGATGTCGTCGCCGTCATCGGTGTCCGGCCACGCGGTAGCGGGAACCTTTCGTGCGAAAAATAAAAAGCAAGGCGGCGGCGGGGGCGGCGGCGGAACCAAGCGGTGTCGTGTCGTTAGTCGCGATGCTGTTGCGGCGGAAGTTTTTTGTAGGGGGATGAGGGGGGAGGGGGAGGGGGCGAGGGAGAAACGAGGAGGAGATCTCGGCGGAACAGGGGGGGTGTTGTAACGACTGGGCCAACGTGGTAGCACGGGGGAAAGCCATAAGTCTGAGGGCGAGGATCCACCGGAGAGTTGGTCATTTCGTTTTTTCGACAGATAACATGAGAATGAGTTTTGAGAGTGATCTGCAACCCGCGTCCGCCGCCGTGAACAAGGCACCGTTGTTGTTGTTGTTGTTGTTGTTGTTGTTGTTGTTGTCGTTGTTGTCGTCTTCACATCAAACGCCGTTTCGGACTCTGCTCAGTACTACTACCTTCTGTGAACGCATGTTGAAATTTGATGTGTCCTTGGTCTCCGTCGAGTGCCCCTCATGACCCGTGCCATCCAAGGGTGATATCATGTGATTTTCCACAGGGGACAACAAAAACGACAGCACCACGAGGGTACACACGCTATCAAAACCCCTCCATCAGGTTACTCTTGACAGAGAGAACCCAGGCGTTCATGTTGTGTTGAAAATTTTGAAAGCATCCGGGAAAAGTTATCGTACCAAGCACGGCAGGCGGGCCACACGTGCAAAGACTTGGATCACCAACACGCCTCGAAACGCAAACAGCAGTCCCTTCTGCCTCCTCCGGCATCGCCAATACCCAATACCTCAACATATTGGCCGGGCTTCACAAAAAGACTGCTCTACCTCTACCGCCATTCCACGTGTCCATACAGTAGTGGGCCCTCAACCGGTTCAAAAACGCCGGTGACCCAACATACATGGGCGCCGGTAAATTCATGGCACAGACTGAATCACCGAGTGGTTCTGTAGTGTGAATAGCGCCGGCCCCTCTGAATAGCGCAGGCGGTAGATGCGCCGGGCACATGCCGGCGTTGTATTCAGCCCCCCTCCCGAGTGCCTGGTCCTGGTCCGGCGAGAACCCGGCGTGCTCCGTCCCGGCTTTGTAGGGATCCGAGGTCAATGGACTATTAATAACGACTACGGCATGCACGAGTATGAGTACACCCCCCCCGTGTGTGTAGATAGCAAGGCGGCAGTAGAGGCGTCGCCGGAGATACGTGTGGCTCTGCTGACATCGGGGTGAGCGGCGATCACGACGGCGACGCGAGAACGGGGTACATGTACCACAGCGCCCCATGAATGAATTACTTGCATGTCCTTCGCGGGTAGATGGAGATCGCCAGGCATTTACAGCGTCGCCTATCGAAACGAAAGCAGCTCGCCTTACTGCTATAGAAACGCGCAAAACTGTTGCCAACATGACCACGCGTGGATATTCGGCCGGGCGGCATTTACGGCGGTGCAGCAGGAAAGAAACATCCAGATTCCAGCTGTTCGCAAACCTGTCTGACCAAGCAGTGAGGAGAGGACAGCAACAACAAGCACAAACATTTGGCTAACGTAGCATGTGTACAATAGCGGCCCAAACATGAACACTGTCTGCTGTGCGCCTTCGTGACACGCGTTTCGCTTTTTTCCCGGTGATACCTTCTCTTCTCCGTACGCCAGGGGCTCCTCCTCATCGCCCGACCACCCTTGGCCATCGTACGCATAGTCGTCGTCGTCGTCGTCGTCATCGTCTTCGTCCTCGCTGTCGCCGCTGCTGCTGCTGCTGCCGTTGCTGTGGTAGTCCTCGCCTGGCCCCCCGCCGTCGAATTGGGGCAGCGGCGGGAGGGTCATGTCGCCAATGCTTTCGTTCTCCATGAGCTGCCTCGGGTTGTTGTCGCGGGGCGACAGCCGGAGACAAGGGAGGCGCGGTAGGGATACAGCCACAGAGGTCTTGGGCTTTTGTGGTCATGTTTGGGTTGGGTCGCACTACACCCTACCCATGTTTCAGCAATTTTATGGAAAATAGTATCTTAGGTTTTGGGACTTAGTCCTTTTAAGTTTTTCTATGGGATTTTTTCGAAAGTAGTATTACCAAGGCTTTTTTTTTGGTACCTATCATGGTCTTTTAGGAAGTAGTTAGGTTAAGTGGTCGAGTGGTTTATGGCACCAGTTTTGAAACGGGCTCATCGTTTCGGTGCGGGGTTTTCTCAAGGGCCTCGTCACATCGCAAAATAAAACTGACGACCCACGTACGTAGTGAGATTGCCACATGTAGACAGCTCGGCACCTCGTGGGCGTAATACTAGAGAGGCAACGTCGTCGATATCCCTACACGAGCTCCAACGAGACGCGAGACACACGCAGCCCAAAATTTGTACCACAGCACAGGCAGAGCGGCAGAGCGGTTCGCGGAGACACTTGTTGTTGAAGTCCAAGTTTCGGGATTTTCTCATTTCTTCGTGTGGAACAGGCCAACAGCGGGCGGCCCCAGCACCCGCACTCATGGCTGTTGTGGGTGGAAGGACGTCCATCTACTGGCTGTTATCTCCTTTTATTTCCAACAGCTGCTACTGCTGTGACGCCTATTCTTGCTGTCCGCCGCATCGGGCGGCGGCGAGGACGCCCCATCCTCTAGACCTATAATTATAATAGTCTATTCCCCAAAAAATCAAATGCCTTTGTCATCACACCTCGGAAACGCAGGTGTCGACCATGGTCCACCCGTCTCCTTCCCTCCTCGTTGTGCTCGACCCGGGGCTTGACATGGTGAGCAATTGCGTGAGTCCCGCCTTTCACACCTCTCTCTCGGCTTGCCTGCAGTTGATGTGTGTAGCCCAGCCCCACTCACTGACCGAGCAGCATCCGCTGTCTCTGTCATGTTGATACACGGCACCCCTTGGGAAGACAACCCCCGCAGTCCCAATAGTTCCTGGTTTGCGGCCCCGTTTGGCGAGTCCTTGTCCGCGGGTGAATGAAGCATACCTCCCACTAGCGGTAAGCCGCGAATTGCGCGGATCGCTGGGCCTCGAACCAGGTCTAGATAAGCGCAAGACCCTTTGCCCTTTCAGAAGGTTGCGGGTTTGCAATCGTTAGCCATGGCGAGGACCGATAGAAACAGCACTCGCGGCGACGGTGGTTCTGCCAGAAACAACAACACAACCGGCCGTCGCACCCCCGCCCCCGAAGAAGACCATGATCGCCTTCGGAGTGGCAGGGGTAGCAGGGGAAGGTCTGGCCGGGAACGACCAGCATCAGAGGGCAAGGACGTCCGAGAAGGTATCCGTGGCGGTGGCGGTCAAGATCGAGGGTGAGTGAAAGCAAGCGCGAATCAGATACACGCCTGTAGCCTGTTGCGGCGGACAGGCGGGCATGTTCCCCCTCTTCCTACTCCCGTTGTTGGTGCCATGCTATGTAGCGGGGTGTATATCTGTCGTCGCGGCTCCAGCGAAGAAGCTCTGACCCTGAGTCGTCGCAGGTACGTACGTACTTGTTCACCGCCAGACACGGATTTATAGCGTTCACCGGTTCAGCAGTTTCACGTCTCCCGGCAGATGGGTCAGACTGCTTCCCTGGGTAGCGGGGGGAGGGCTGGCTATCTGCAGTTACATCCATTGTCCGCCAGGCATCGGATCTCTGCCAATTCGTGCGGATATTGCTCGGACGTGGCACAGCAGACGATGCTCGTTCTCTGCACAGGTGTTACATTAGAGGGCATGAGGCATGAGGCAGTCGACCCAGAACCTGGGCTGCGCCTCACATCTGGGGAGATGAACGATTGCCATCAAATCGATGGCGCTCAATGGGGCACTCCGAGCGGCCCTTGGGTGCCATCGCATTGGTAGGACTCGCTCATCTCCCCACAGATATGAAGCAGGTTTAGGTCCCGGTTCAACTGCCTCATATCCTATATAACTCCTGTAGGTTAGAAGGGACGATGGGGGGCTATGTACAACCGCTGCAGTATAGCAGTCAGCCAGGCGTAGGATCTGCCTATTCCGTGCGGGTATTGCTTTTACTTTTATCCGTTGCAAAGCGGACGGTACTATTCCTCCATAATGGTGTGAGATTAGAGGGCATGAGGCAGTCAACCCAGAACCTGAGCTGTGCCTCATATCTGCAGAGATGGTTGAGTGCCATCATGTCGATGCCGCTTAATGGCCACTCTGAGCGGTCATTGGGCACCATCGCGTTGGTGGGACTCGCTCATGTCCCCAGATGGGAGACAGGCTTAGGTCCCCGGGTGGACTGTTTCATGCCCTTTTTTCTTGTTTAGGTTTGAAGGGACGGAGGGGGCTGTCTACAACCGCTGCAGAACAGAGTAGAAGGGCGTATGCATAGGATCAGGCAGTTTTGCGCGATTCTTGATTGCAAAGCGGAGGGCACTCTCCCTCTACACTGCTGTTTTAGACCGTGAGGGATTTGACCCGGGCCTGAGATGCGCCTCACATCTGGGGAGATCGTCCTGTCAGGCGAACTGCGATGACTCCCAAACACCACTTGGTTTTGCGTGTTCCATGACCACCATCTCAAGTGGTCGGATGCGATGATCTCCCCAGATGTATGGCAACCCAGGTCCCGTCCACTGCCTCATGCCCTCCAACACCAGTGTAGATGAAGAGCGCCGTCCGCCTTGCAACGCTCAGCAATATCTGCACGAAGCTGGCAGCTCCTACGCTCGGCTGACTACCTTGGTCTAGTGGATAGCCTCTCTCAACCTTGTGCAACTTCGAATCCCACTATGATGCGTGCCCTTCTTCCGCACCCGACAAACTGGGAACCGAGCAATAGAAACGGCATCCATGTTCTCCTTTACTTGTATCAGAGTCACTTGTCTTGTTCGCAGCAACAGCGCATTGGCATCTATTCCCCGAAGAGGGCCTGGATCGAACCTCCTCAAAAGCCAGGTGTAGCGGTCTTCATATCCCGTTGATCAACTCCTTTGTGTCGCGGCTGTTGACATATCGGAATCCTTTGTGTTGCTCGGATGGAGGGGCTGCCTATCTCCTACAGACCAAAGTAGCCCCTGGTCTATTTAGTGGATGCCCCCTCTAACCAAACAATGGTCAGATCTAGCTTCAACGCGTTAACTCCCAACTCCACGCGGTTGTTTTGACCTCTGCTGCCGTTGTTGTGCGAGAGACCACTGCTGTTACTTATCCGCACAAATGTGTGTTTACTTATCCGCACACATGTGTACACCTTATTTAGCACCTCATTTTTTCGTGGGAGAGATTGGTGGAAAGAGAAGGTTAAGAATGTCGCATTTCACAGGAACTATGGTGCCAAACTGCACCTGTATTTGGTCGGGTGAGCTCCTGCGCCAGTGGATGTGGCGCTACAATCAACAATTTGAATTACATGCGAACTTGGTTCCTTAGGTCAGTATTGTGGTCCGTTCTGCAAGCGGTACAAAGCTGCGGAGTATGCGGCAGTCGGAATCCGAACCAGGGTGTTTTCTCGGTGAAATCTAAGGCCTTGAGTCGTTCGCGCGCTTGCACACCACCGCCTTAACCCAACAGGCGAGCTTCAAGCGTCTCCAGTAGCAGCAGTAGCAGCAGCAGCAGCAGCAGCAGCAGCAGCAGCAGCAGTAGCAGCAGTAGCAGCAGCAGCAGCAGCAGCAGCAGCAGCGGCGGCGACGAGGGGACTGGTACGAGCATGAGCGAACGCGGAGACAAGAACGCGACGAAGCGCGCACGGGCACCAGCAGCAGACGCCAAGGGTAAGCGGGGAAACGCCGCAGAACGGAAGAGGAAGTCACGGACCCGCGGGAGCAGCAGCAGCAGCAGCATTGACAGCGCTAAGGACACGAGAACCATATCCTCCAACAACGCTGGCGGCAAGAGGCACCAAGTCCACGACAATGACAGGTCCCCTCGCCGGCGTAGCTCAGGGGGCAGCGAAGAGCAGGAGACGGCGCCTACCAACGGGTCTTCTCACAACATGCGCCACCAGCGAGAGTCTCCCCTCCGCGCCGCCGCCGTCGCCGCCGCGGCCGCCCGGCGCTCCAGGCAAGGCAAGACCACAGGCAGCCGTAGCCGGTCACCCATCGCGAGAAACCGCAGTAGCGGGGACGGCGGCGGCGGCGGCAGGGACGGCAGACAGGAGAGGCGGCGCTCTCGGGGCACGGAAAGAGACAGTGTCAGCCCCGGTGGCCGAAGGGACAGGGGGGGCGGTGGTCGTCTCAGTCCGGTTGCAAGCCCCCCAAGTCGCCGCCGGCGTGACAGCCACGAGGACGACGAACGCCGCCGCGGGGGTGGCGGCGGCGGCGGCCGGAAGAGCAAAAAAAGCCGGCGGGAGACGACGTCCTACGACCGCGCCCGCCGGAGCCGCAGCCGCAGTGCCAGCGCCGGACACAGGTCCGTGAGGTCCGTCCGCGTGGAGATCTCGCCCCCGCCGGCACCGCCCCCGACGCAGAGCATCAGCCCAAGCCCACGGCGCAACGGCCACGGCAACGGCAACAGAAGGACGACAAGGAGCCGGTCGCGGTCTTCACCGCAACGTCAGAGGGACGGTGGCTGGCGGAGAGGGCGGGGCGGTAGCAACAGCCCAAGCCCGCAGCGCCGGAGGAGGAGCAGAAGAAGCCGGTCGCCGTCGTCACCGCCGCCGCGGCGTCACAGAAGCGGGGAGCGTGGCAGGGACAGCGGCAGCGGCGGCGGTGGCGATCGCCGGCGGGGGGAGAGCGGGAGCCCCGGCCGAGGCGGCAGTCGCTCGGGACGGAGGCGGGGACGCCACGACCGTCAAGAAAGCGATGGGGGCGGCGGCGGCGGCGGCGGCAGTAGGTCTCCGCCCAGGAAACGGCGGCATCACTCCCGTGGCCGTGGGGATGACGGTCGTGGACGACATGACGCCGAGAGCCCTTATCCGGAGCAGAGGAGGGCTTCGTCGTCTCCCCCTCTCCCGGCAAGCAGGAACGGACCTCCGTCCTCCCGGAAGGGGCGCATCAGCAGCAGGTTCGACAACGCCCCCCCCCCCCCCCCCCCCCCCCCCCCCCCCCCCCCCCCCCCCCCCCCCCCCCCCCCCCCCC
>CACKRE030004974.1:70570-86955 GCA_902602495.3 Ectocarpus sp. CCAP 1310/34 | reverse complement strand
CTCTCTCTCTCTCTCTCTCTCTCTCTCTCTCTCTCTCTCTCTCTCTCTCTCTCTCTCTCCTCGCTCTCTCTATCTCCGTGCTCCGCTTTCCGCGCTCCCCCTCTCCTTTGAATCATATGTATGTTCTCGTAACGCCCTTACAGACAAAGAGTGTTTCTTGCACCGGTTTTGGGAGAAGACGAGACAGCTTACGCCGGCGCAAATCGCACAGGCTCTGCATGACGTGAGTGCAAGAACAGACGTCGGACACGACAGCCGGATGTCGCCGAAGTTCAATACGATATTGTCGAGTTGTCGGTTGGAAGGGTTATCTTGCGACCTGAACAGTCCGCCCAGTATTTCCTTCGAATGTCAATAAACCAAAGCATCCCGTTTCGTCGCTTAAACACTCACGCTTTAGCCTTCCTCTTCGAGCTTTTTTCGTAGGTGGGTCGACTCTGTTCTTGCTCCCATCCGTCGGGTCGAGATGCGGTCATGCTGCGTGCACACGCCCATGCGTTGATCTCGTCTTGTATTGTCGCTGGTTGGAATCGTCCGCCCTTGTATGTGAGTGCTTTCTTGTACTACCTTGGGTGTCGAATCGGGACTGACGGGATGAAAGTCTTTTGTCTTAGCCGCACGAGAGTCGTCTATGCTTTCCTCTTGCCAAAGCGTGACAATAGGTTTCCCATTTCTCGTGAAGTGTCACTCGTTCATGTTCTCGATCGTTTTGCTGCACAGTCTTTTGATGTTTTTCGTCTCCCTGTGATACTGAATATTGTGCAGATCTCCTCTTCAGCCACCCAGGAAACCCGCGCCTAGAAGTTATTTTGCCAAAGTGACTTCAGCAAGAGTACAATGTTAGCCCTTGTCACACACTACAGATATGTGGTCCTCCATTTTCTGAACGAGCAGCCTTTTCTCGAGTTTGGTGAGCTACAAGCAGGCCACTGCTATGGAGGTCCGATATGCAAACGCTCCAAGCACCTTTGCTTACTGCTAGACCAACACACACATGACCCCAGGCCTTCAAATCAAGTACGGCTCCGAGTGGTATGTGAGGGAAGAGCTCGGCTGAAGTCGACGGTCACATCCACTCACATAGGCTCTGGTTTCGGCCACTATTGCGTGCTTGCAGCGTTCGAAAATCGGGCCATCACGGCAGACTACTGCTTGTAGTTCACCGAACGCAATGAAAAACGGCTCGTGTCGAATGTCCAAAAGCGAAATTCATGGACCAAATCTGTGAAGTATCTCAAGGTTACACTCACGGATTTCCAGGGACGCTTTTTTGGCGATCGTAGATTCATTCTGACGTTAGACTTCGGGAAACCAAGTCAAACAGGCGTTTCCTGGGTCGCTGAACAGGAGATGTGCAATTCCCGTCCCCCTTACATGCATAACTAGTAGTATGTTGTCCATCGGTCCCCTACATTTTGTGTTTTTCCTCGCCCCCCGACATCTCATGCGGGGACATGTATATCTTTGCGTCCTCGAAAGGAGGATGAACTGGAGGAGGTTCATGAAGAAGCCGCTCAAGAAGGACAGAGTGATCAGATCGCCCGCGAGGAGAAAATCAACACCCATTTCGTGTGCCTCACGTGAGTCAGCTAATTATGTGTTCCGCGGGCACGGGCATGGGCTGGGGGGCTGGTCTCTCTCCTGAGGTGCGCGCGTGTCCTTCTTGTTCCTCGTGAACATGCGTGGTGGAGTATGTGCCCCCACGGCCAAGCGATCAACATTTTCGTGTCGATTGGCGTCGTTGTGCATGTAGAACTCCGCGTCCGAGAAGAAATAGGCTCAGAGAGGCTGACCCTGTTGTCTTGGAAGTAGTGCGTATCACACAGGTTATTTGCTGGCCTCTACTTCGCCCGAGTTTTGTAGACTTGGGATGTTCCGGGGATAATTATCACGCATTCAACTTTGAAATGTAGTGATAATCGCAGAACGATCGGATGGTTTAGCAAACATGCGTTCCAAGACATGAAGACTACCGACTAGATTAGGAACGCTCCACCACAGCGCGCAGAAATCGTCAGGACGGCCAGCATGGCGTCATTCCCAGCCCCCGTCCCCGACCTATCCTCACTTTTTAATCAAGAAGCCCGCCGCCATATGTTTGCCGCGATTTTCCAGTGAAATGGACGGTACCCTTTACGAGCTTGACGGGCGCAAGGAAGGCCCAGTCCCGCACGGATCCACGTCTCCAGCCACCCTGTTGCAAGACGCGTGCGCGGTGGTGAAACAGTTTATGGATAGGGACCCGGGCGAGCTAAGGCAAGTTCCTCGACGAGGGTGGTTTGAGAGGAAATGGCACACAACAATGCAACATTATATGTCTCTCGCCCACCCCTGTGGTCGAGCCATGGGTCTGTGCCTTCCACTCGCACACGGCACGGCAGCATGGGGAGGTTTGGACCGGTCACCTTCGTGTAGCTGGAGCCGCGTTCTGGAGAACGATGTATCTGACATGTTTTTTGGGTTGTCGTTTGAATGGTGGCGTAGAATAACATGGTGTTTGAGGTTCTGCTCGAAGGCCGTGCAGAGGCAGGAAGCGTCTCACCGTCCACCACCCACTCCCTACCCTCTGCACAGAATCAAGTTTTCCGCCTGGCAAGATCTTGTCGCTTCCCCACTGACTGCACAAAGTCCGTCAGCCGCTGCTCCACACGAACAACGCAACGCATGAAGATGTTCCTTACGCACGGGCGTTGCTACCTGCTCCTCTCACACACGTGCAGGTTCACCATCGTAGCTCTGGCGCCGGCTGCGACCGACGATGCATGAGCTAAGAGTGGTGGTGTGATGTAGCATACGCAACCTGCTCTTAACTTGAGCAGTGCGGTGTAGGCCTGAAGGAGCCAGGAACGCTAAGCGGGCGACACTGCGAATATCTCACTTCGCAGATGTTTTAAGCACAAGGAAAGGTGTCTCTGGGCGGGAGGAGTGCGGCATTGTGTACAGCAGATGGAGGAGAGAACGACGAGTGTTTAGCTTGGCTCAATGTACCTGCCGAGTAGCTGGAACGAGGGGTGGATCCCTTGTACCACGACTCTCGAGCCTCAAGAACGAACTTAGAGTGAGAGTGCACACTCCTTGTTCTGAACAATGTATGGTCTCGTGCATGTGCACGCAGTTGCTCTTCGAAACGGGTGGGTCGATTTGCAAACCACCAGTTAATCTTGAATAAGTAAACCAAACTTGCCCTAGACACCGATCGGTGTTGAACCTCCTGAGATCGCGAAATGGCTCCTTTTGCGCTTTTTTCGTTTGCCAATACTTTCGTTTTGAACATGCCAGCGTGCAAGAGCAGCTCCCTGTTCTCCCCACTACGGCAACTAGGCTTGCAATATGGTGTCGTCCTGCGGCGCACGGATAATTCATTGATATGTGTGCACTGCACCGAATCCCTACACTGGCTTCTTGTAGCTGAAACGTCCTCTTGGCGCGACCGGTATCGAGCATGTAGCGGTGACTGCACTGAGGTTACCTGGGTAGCCACATGTTTGAAACATGTATACCGTGCTGGGCAAGGGAAGCTCTGCCTGTATCAACATTCTCTACCACTTGATGTATGCAAACTAAATGTATGCAAATCGCATCCGTCCCTGGTGCTGATGTTTCAAAATGTTGGGTCGAGTGCCCGCCTGGAAAGGAAAATATAGCACGCCAGGAGTATTCTGCCATCCGCACTCGTCGGACACCATCGACAGCTCTTCCAGTAACAACCCCACTAGCGGTGACCAAGCGGCTAGGAAATAATACTGCATGCCGTGCTGGACCAGGGCACCGCTGCTTACATCAATGCTCCGTACCACTTGTGACTGACCGTGTATGCAAATCCCATCCCACATCTTTTACAAAATCTTGAGTCACGCGTGCCCTAAAACGAAAAAATACGCTAGTCGGCCACCGCCGAAAGTCTTCCTAAAACAACACAACATCAACAACCTTAACGATTTTTCTGTTCTTTTGTCTCCGGCCCATTCTGCTCGGGAAGGCAGCCTGTTGCACACTGAAATAATCCGCCACAACGAGAGCCAACACTTGACACTTTTGTCCCACCGCCACGAAAACCAAAGTCAGAGTTGCGGCACAAGTAGATCGTTGACCTAAACTTGGTTCTCGCCACGAAAGCAGCTCCCGAATCGTGTCAAAT
Organism: Ectocarpus sp. CCAP 1310/34; assembly: GCA_902602495.3. Lineage (NCBI taxonomy): Eukaryota > Phaeophyceae > Ectocarpales > Ectocarpaceae > Ectocarpus > Ectocarpus sp. CCAP 1310/34. The sequence continues at coordinate 82,817 of CACKRE030004974.1, read as the reverse complement.
GTAACAGAACATCCAGCTGGTGAGCCTTGCCTTTCGTGATAGGGCGCTGCAGCACCGAGGAGACTCTACGTTACAGCAGCCTAGATGGTTGGAGCACGCAAAAAGAGTACAGTCAGATTTTCAAGATTCGGTTCAGGGAGAAGCAGCTCCGGCAGCAAACGGGGGTTTGCCATCAGCTGCTCCTAAAGCAGACGGGGGGCTCCCACCAGCTGGACCGGCAGCAGTCGAGGGGCTATGTTCGTCCAACCAGCACATGTCGCACCAGGCGGTCACCGCGTCGTCGGCTGTCTCGTTCAAGGCGTCTAAGCCTGACCAAAACGTAAGGAAATCGTCATTTAGAGCTTGTATGGAGCCGTGGTCTTCGAACGTTGGGGCAGCCTCACGACCCTTTCCGCCGCAGGAGTCGTCGATTCCATTGCTTTCGCCATCGATAGCGAGAGCGGGGGCCGCTACGGGATGAAGGAGCCGCCCGTTCACAACGTAGTCCAAGTGACCATCGTGGTGTACGACCTGCGCAGAAGGAGACAAGGGCAGACATTTCAAACCGTTTCCCTCAAGTCTTCTCATGGGGTAGGGTGACTTGCCAACTTTGCTTTGAACGAACAGACACGACACAAGTGAATAACTAAGTAGCGAAATAGCTCGCTCGAAGATGGCAACGACGAAAAAAGATGGTGCGATAGTGGTGGGGCTGCTGGTGTTGCTACTGCGGCCGCTGCACGCACCTCATGACCGCAATGCGGCCCGTGGTTGTTGCTCTCACAACGACCTCGTGTTTGGTCAAGTCGCGCGCCGTCCCAATGAACGAGGGCGTTCATCGGCTTGCCGGAACCATTCCATTCCTCCTTCGAAGAATCATCGCACCCACAGCTAGCAGCACCCCCTCCGCCTCCCTCCTTGCTAACGCTCACCCAGTCTCCGCCAATTCTCTGTCCAAAGACGACACGCATGGGGGGGGTCATGCTGATGTGAAAATGCAAAAGCGCGCACGGGACAGGCAAAAGGGCATTGTGGCGGAACGCTCACTACCAACCGGGACATGGCTGCGAACGCCTTTCACCCGGTAGACACACTGCGGGATACAGCCAAGTACTACAGGAGTTTCACCGCGCCCTTTTCACAGTAAGGGGTGTCAAGGCAGCAAATTTCCCATAGGAAAAAAAATGAAAAAGTGACCTCGGATCTTCCTGATGGAAAATCGACTGACCAATGAAATTGCACGGAACGGTCCGAAAGCTCCCAAAAAACACCTGACGCGCACGCGCGAGGGCGCCGCTCGTGTGTGTGCTCTGATGTGCCCTGCTGTGGGACACAACACAACACCTTTGCACGATCCCACTCTAGAACACATGCCTCATGACACACCCGAGCAGCAGCCGGGTGGTTAAGCCACGCAGACACCTGCCGCCGCTGCCGCCGCCGCTGCTGCTGCTGAAAAAAACAGCAGCAGCAGCAGCGGCGGCGGCGGCGGCGGCAGCGAGGTCGAGCCTGGCTCTCCTCCACAATTTTCTTACTTTTGACCAACTCCTCCTTCGTTTCCTCCAGCGTTCTCTCTACGACGGTGAGGCTGCCGCGTTCGATGGCGCGCCGCGTGTTATCTTCTGCTGACGCGGCAACCATGCACTGCCCCGTCCTCTCTTCAAACGTTGTTTTGTTTTGATTCAGCTTTCGCGCAGCGCGCCTCCTGCTACCGAACGGCGCGGACCTCGATTTTTTTTTGGGGGAGGGTCTGCGGGTGTGGGCGCTGCAGCCCCACTGGAGGAGCCGTTTTCAGACATGCATTGATATCGTGGTTGGCTGATGCGATTCGGATGCGGTTTGTTGTGTGGCATAGCTGTACACCCAAGGTAGAGGGGTGTAAGCTCGATTTTTCCAGAGGAACAAAGGTCGCCTTGGGCGTGGAGCAAAGAGCTAAAAAAAAAATGTTTTTTGGTGTTGTTCGTCCGCCCTTTAACTTCAAGAGAAAACCGAGCGTACAGTCGCCTCTATTGGACTTGTGTCCAGGTGTGTGTAACGTATGAAGAGCCACGCTGCTGCCTGGGCGCAGAACTACCTGCACAAACAAACTCACTGATGTGTAAACTGCTTAATTAGTATAATAGGCGGGCACTCTCAAGCGCCGAAAAAGAAACCAATCCGTGTGCCTCCCCAAAAATCGCTGAATAGACCGGTCACATTTTTGGCTCCAAAATCTGCCCGATTGACACCCCTAACAGTGCGCGCAATTACTCAACAGGCCAAACGCCACACAGACCACGCTCCGGCTCAGTGGGTTTTATCGTGTATTCTGCAGCTGGGCGGAGAGTTTGGCGTCCTCATGAAACAATATGGTTCACCATGCTCCCAACGCAACCTTGTCTGCCAGGTCTACGAGAACACCAATATTCGCGAATACACGTCACAGCGTGTAAAGCATCTTGGAACGGGATAGCGTCGCACCTCTTTCCCAGCGTAGCACTCTAGTTGCCCGCCTTCCCCCAAGAAATCGACATGGTTCTCGTGAAGCACTGCACGGTGCCCGCAGGCCGCACCGTGGACGTGTACCTTGGCCCCGACCAGGCCATCCTTTCTCGTTTGCCCATGGGGGCGCTCAGCGCTTTGCTGCTTGATTGAACCGTCGGCAGCAGATCCTCCAGGCCCGTTGATGACGCTGGGGCTGCCGTGGACATCAAATGGTTCGGTTGAGGCGGCGATGGGGCTGCAGTGCTTGTGAGCATCACACCGCACGCGTTTGCGGCGGTAGCGGCGGTGCGGTATTGCTACGGGCTTTGCGAGGAGAGAATCCGGCGGCACCGAAGCTGATTGCGGCAGCGGCGGCGGCGGAGATAACGAAGAGTTACCAACAAGGCCGAGGATTTCGGTGTTTGTTAGCTGCTGCGGCTGCTGCTGCGGCGGCGGGGGTTGCTGCTGCTGCTGCTGCTGCTGCTGCGGTGGCGGCAGCGGCAACTGCTGCTGCGGGTGCGGTTGTTGCTGGTGCTGTTGCTGCAGTTGCTGCTGCTGGGACTTCTTCTGCTGCTGGTGGGTCTGCTGCTGCGGCTGGGGTTGCGGTTGCTGTGGGTGCGGCTGTTTCTGCTGCTGGTGGGACTGCTCCTGGTGTTGTTGCTGCTGCTGCTGGTGGGACTGCTGCTGTTGTTGTTGCTGCTGAGGTTGTTGCTGCTGCGGCTGCTGCTGCTCCTGCTGTTGCTGCTGCTGCTGGTGTTGGTGCTGTGGCTGCTGCTGCTGCTGCTGTTGCTGCCACTTTTGGTACTCTTGCCATTGCGGTTGCTTTTGAAGCTGTTGCTGGACTGCAAAAGCCAACCCGTTGAACAGGGGATTGTCGAGGGCTTCGGCGGCCGTGCATTGCAGCGGCCGGCTTGATCGCCGATTCGGCTGCTTTGCCATTTGGACAAGCGAATTAGAGGCCTTGACCTCCACGGTTGCCCCCGCTGGGGCTACCACTGTGGCCCGCCGTCGCTTTGTTCCACCCCTGCTCATCGTGCGGTTAGTCACGCCGCCAGAGGCCGAGGCATCTGCATCACTCCTCGTCGATGGCGGATTCTTTCTCTTTGTCGACGACGATGATGTCTGCTGGTGAATGTTCACGACGTGTTTCTTGAGATCGTACGGGCGAGTGAAGCGTTTCCCGCATAGTTTGCACTCGAAGGATTTGGCATCGGCGCTGTGAGTGCGCTCATGGGACCGCAGATCGCTTATCCGCGCGAACTTCCTTCCGCAAAGCGGGTGCACACACGCGTACGGCTTTTCACCTGCAAGGCCGAAATTGACAGACGCGCATTTTGTCAATTCTCCATCTCGAAATTAAAGCATGAGGGAGACAATGCGGTCATCATCAGAGTGAACCGCCCGTCGTGTACACTGTTCAACCTCCCTACCTCAGCATCTCCTTCTGTATCACACACATTGCGGTCCACCCGAACTTCAGTTGGCTACAACCTCGGCGTTGCGGTCTTCCAAGTGAGGTCGGCAGGTCAATCCCAGTGACAGTGAAACGTATTTCCCCCTTGCATTTTGCACCCAGTACTGAAGAAGGCGATCGTTCGTGATAACACCAACACAACGCAATTTTGCGAGCGCTGCAGTGTGAAAATCATATCTTGTGCCTAGATGCAGCTCTCCATTGACGAAAGGCAGGACGACGTTTCACTTGTGAGGTGCATGACGAGGTGGAAGATACGAACGGCCGTTGCTAAGCTATCATTTGTCGATGACCCCAAAAAAAGATCGACTACAGCGTAAGAAGTGGGTCATCAAACAGGTATCCTAAAAGCGAACCAGTTAAATATTTCGTTGTTATTGAAAAAAGGATACCTGACGAAAGAAACACGTCTACAACTGGCAATATAAAAAAGAACAACGCTTTCGGACAGCCCCGTCCTGTCCGTCGTTTAGCAAGCTTTGGACTGTGGGGATGTCCGAAACCGTTGTTCAGCCCCATGACCCTTGTACATCCCACAGATGGTATTGCAGCTTGCATCGGGCAGCCGTGCAAGTCTTTCACCAGTTCTTTTTTTGAGATGGCCTACATTTTGTCAGTCCAAGGAGCCGACAAACATTATGGGCACCCAATGCTTGTGCACGCGCACGTAAACACAAGAACAAATATAAACCGCCGAGACGCGGCGGAATAAGCAGCCTCCGATGGGCACATGACAGATGTCATTTCATTCATCTTATTGCATCCTGCGTTCGATGTCGCACGCATCATGTACGGGTGCACGGTCAGCGACAGACGGTGATTATGTGTGCCGAAATAGAGAATAATCAATGCACACTTGTACAGACGTACGTCACACAACGCACGCTCCCTACTGCTGTAATGCAACACTAAACAGCCACTCCCGATGATTGAGAAACATTATTGTTTTGAGAAAAAAAAATGGTCGGCGCACAACAATTGGCCGAAACGTTTCCTCTCATCACGCGAACGTCTAAGATTGAACGAAGGACATTTGGGGTTTGAGGCGCGGGGTTTAATCGTACAGCAGTCAGTGCAGCAGTGGCAAAGTATAAGGAAGAAACGGCGGGGTAGTTTTATCGGGGGATGGGTTGAATAAGCAACGGCGGTGATGACTACGAACAATTTCAGCAGCAGCTGCAGCAAGCAGCAACCAGAAAAATGCACAGTGCAGCTGCTCCTGTGAGACCAAGGGGCGATCTGCCGTAGAGGTCAACACGCATTAGGAAAGGTCAGGGGTGAGCTTCGGTTAGTTAGGTGATTGAGCGGAAAACCCTAAAAAATGCCAGGCACTTCGAAAAAACGAATTCCACGCGCATGGGCACAATCGTCTGCAAGGCCGAAATCGACTGACTGCTCATGTTGGAAACAGGAAACGCGGCCTTGAAGAACTTCACACGAGGTTGACGCCGTACGTGGGAACCTGGAGCGCGAGGGTATAGCGTGTGGGTGTGTGGGCCGGCGTGTGAGCCGATAAATTGTTGGCCCTGCGTGTGTCCGATTACAGGCGTGGAAACGTTGGTTGAAGTTACTTGAATATACACCAAACGGCCAAAACGTTTCGGCGTTCGGATCCGAACGCCGAAACGTTGTGGTGAATATGTTGAAAATAGAACAGACTGCGAAAACGTTTCCGCGTTCCGATCGGAACGCGGAAACTTCATTGACTCACTTTCACGTGTTCGAGATTTCCAAGGATTGGACCGACAGCACCAGACCAGGGTGATGTTTCAGAAAATCAACACCTGCATTAAACCTCCGCTGAACAATGATTCCCCGGCAATACCATTGGACACGAAATAAACCCCAATTAATTCCGAATCAACCCTTCCGCCGTGTCTATGGTTGTCTGAGTTCCGACCAAACCCTCGGAGGAGGAAGTTCGTAGCAAAACATTCCTCTGCACGAATCCGTGCAGAGTCCGTGCAGAGGTATTGGTTGCCACTCCAAACTTGAATTTTCGAGTCACACTTACTAGTAACTACCTGATGTGGATGGAATTGCAGAGAGAGGTTGCTGCCCGCGATGACCCTTCTCGCAGTCTACCTGACCAGACACCCCATGGTCCTTGCAGTAGTCCAGACATTCTAGCCTTCTTCGGCGCCGTACCTGGCCCTGCCTCGGACTCCATTGAACTGAGAAACTTCACCATCACCTATCTCCAGGCGCCGGAGAGCTCCCTTCTACGCCGCCGCCGACAGAGCCTCCAAAAAAACGTCGGCGTGCCGAATCGAGATATGTATCCTCCGTGGTCGCGGACAGTTGCTGCCTACAGCATTGTGGCAGGAAGATTTCCGATCCTACAGAGCAGGACTACAGCTTAGAGCTGCTCAAGGCCGAGCAAGGCCGAGCACCAGCGGTTTCAAGAGTTGGAGAGCGAAGCTGCACGGAAGAACTTCGCCATCCAACATGTTCCACTCTAAGCAAGCACAAACACAAGGTGTATGAAGCCAATCGGAGGGTGTGTGGCAAGTTCTTCAAGGTCGTGTTTCCTGTTTCCAACTACAGCAGTCTATGCCGGCCTTGCGGTCGCTTTGCCCATTCGGCGTGAAATTTGTTTTTTCGCCGGGCCTGGCATTTTGGTATGTTCGCATGAGAGGAAACGTTTCGGCCAATTGTTGCACGCCGACCAAATTTTTTTTTCTCAATAAAATATTCTTTCTCAATCATCGGGAGCGGCTGTTACTGAAACAATTCGACGGCCCAACGCTGCTGTACAGTACACTACGGGCACGACACGACCGTTCATTCCAGATTAAACCACGGGCACGACCATCCTAGTCAAAGCGAAGAAGGTGCCCACTCGTGTGCTGGTACACCGAGAGCAGTAGAGATCCGTAAAGCCGATGTCAAACATGGGAATATTGTGTCATTGTATCGCAGCTTGCCTCCCCAGAGCCGGGGAGAATCAGAGTTCCGTCTTCTTACAGCCCAAAGATAATTTCGCAAGGCAAAGAAGCTGTATTTTGCCGCTGTAGGTCTTTCTTTAGCATTTTCCTCGACCCTTGCCACCCCAGCTTCCGTACCTGCTATCGCCCCGTGGTCTCTATCAGCCACTACACAAGACGTAGCATACACACAGCTCGGATAGGGAGTAGCTTTGCATATGCTGTTGCTTTAGTTTGTGCAGAGGAGTCACCGAGACATCAAACCGGCGGCGAGGTACATGTATGACGAGTGGCAAATTCGAACGTCCAATTCAGATTTTTTTGTGGTGAGTGACTCGGATGATTTAAAAGATCTGCGGTGTAAGAAGTAATGAATTGGGTCCTCCAAAGAACATGTCCACAATAACGTGAGCCGGTCCAATAGGACAAAATAAGCAAACAGGAACCGCGTACGAGGAAGTGCCACGGCCTCCTTCCCTCTTGCGAAGCAACTCTGTCAGTCCAACATCCCAAAATCCCCATCAATGCCCCCTCGTGTCGCCGCCTTTGTGCACCCCCTTTGAGGACGCCACTCAAAGGAGGGGACAGTTGCTGGTAGCAAAACTACGATGGAATGACGTCGAGTCACTCATTCCTGTACTTTCACGCACCGCCGTGAACGTGGTCCAATCACTAAGCTTCACATAATCCTTTCAGTACCCAGTCCCTCCTAAAAAAATACAAATGTCGCAAAAATGTTGTCAGCCATTGGCCGAAGGGCTACAGTCCCTCCAAAAACTAGCTCCTTGCCAGACAAAGGGTGACTAGGTTTCAGTATGAAAAGTGTCTCCAAAGACACTTTTCATATTGAACAAAGTCACCAAATTTTTCCAGCACCAGGCGATTTACAGTTTTTTGGCCTAGGGAACGGCTTGGGAGATGGTGTACAGCAAGTCAGAGGACGAGCAGAGGCATTACACGGCATATCACAAAGCGCACCACCTCAGCCAAGCGTGATAGACAAAGCATTCTCATGTGCGTTCCACACAGCGGAGCTTAGGGTGGCTAGGGGGTAAATACCATAAATGACACAAGAAAACCCACCCTGGACTGATTTTCAAATCTCCATGTCTCAACAGCAGAAAGTCACAGCACCGAAAACGGTGGCGTTGGGGCTGTCTCGTCGAGAGCTTTCCGAAAATCTACTGTTTTATGCATCCTCTTCGTCATGGCGTAATCGAGCTTTAAAAATTGGTCCAGGGGGTGTGTTATCTTGTGTCATAGACGGTAGGCATTTGAGTGCTTTGTCCCCAAAGAGTCCCCATTCGGACTTCCAGCACGAGTAGGGTTCAAATACATAACGTAAGTAGCCCGATGTAATGACACCTAATGAGAGACGACAATCATGCTACTATTCAGGGCAGTACCACTGTTGCGTATGGCATTTTACTGCTATTGACACCCCAATAGTGGTACTTTTGCCATTATTGAGGAGAAAATGCTAACACTACCGACAGCTGTTCATTGGGGTTCTCCCGGGGTAGTCCTCGGGAAAATTCCCGAGGTTTTTTTCCCGTTGTGTAGGTCGGTCCCGGTACTCCGCGGAAATACCGTCATACTTCGCAATACCGTGAACCGCCAAAAGTGGTACCGTGAAAAAAACGAAGTACCGTCAACCGCCAAAGTACCGTCATTTTGCAAAACCGCCGGACAAGTACCGTCAAATAACGGAGTACCGTCAACCGCCAAAAGTGGCTCCGTCATATTGCACCGTCAAAAGTACATACTGCGGTACCGTCAAAAAAACGAAGTATCGTCAACCGCCAAAAAAGTACCGTCATACTGCGATACCGTCAAAAAAGTACCGAGAGGAGTCCGCCAGCTTCATATGAACCGGTCGCCCCGGTGGTCTAGTGGGTAACCTCGCAGCCTGCTAAGGGCCAGGTCATGGTTTCGAGTCCCGGCAGAGTGAGTTTTTTCCTCACTAAAAAAATCCTGGTCTAGGATTAAAGCGACGCGTTGCAAAGCTCGTTGTTAGTAAACCATAATCGACTTCGTTAGTCGCGAGGGAAGGGATTGCTGTACCCTTCTCGCGATAAAAATACCTCAGGCAGGAACCGCAGGAGGGGGTTCAGCCCCCCCTCCTATATGACCCCGGTTGGGTCGTCTAGCTAGTAGAAGTGGAGGATAGGGGCCAGAGGGGCAGACGACAGAATCCGATGATGGAAAAAAAAAAAAAATGCTGTCATTTGTTGATTTGTTGACGTGTCAAGAGAGACTGCAGTTCAACTCCGGCATCCTGTGATTTTTTGTCTTTTTTTTTCTGCTTATTCTTTTTCCTTCTTCCTTTTCCTTTTTTCTTTTTTTGTCTTCGTTTGGTTCTATCGGGATGGTTTGTTGCTTTTCGGTAGAACCTGTTTTCTGCTTTGTGTGGAGTTGATGGTTGCAAGACCGCGGCCTGCAGCCACACACGCACACACGCGGTCCCAGAGTGCGTGCGGTCCAGCAGAACCAGAAAGATGGCAGCTGTACAGGGGAATGCCGGTAGTACTAACTAGTGTCGAGGGTGCTGGTGCTGCTGGCAATTCGTTGGGTGGGAATGCAAGTGAACCGGTGGCTGAGAGCGTGCCAGTGTTGCAAAGCCCACCGGAGACTCAAGCCTCGGTCGACGCTGGCAACGGCAAACTGTGCAAGTCACACTTGAAGAGCCTATGGAGGGCAAAAGGAGGTTGACATCTTGGACGTGGCACTTTGCGAGTAGATTCAGCCCGTTCATCAACGGGAAGAACGTGGTGTGCATGGCGAAGAAGGCTGATGGGACAACTTGCAAGCACCTCACGAAGTGGGAAGGAGCAGCAACCGCAGCAGCAACCGCAGCAGCAACCGGCAAGAGAGGGAAAGGCTCGGGAACTTCTGGCATTTCCAAGCACCTCGAGACAGCTCACAAGGTCGAGGTGGACAACTACAGGCTGACATCGGCGCAGACGAGGACAAGAAAGCGCCCATTCTAGCGGCAATCGGCGAGTTTTTTTTTTTTCTGCCCAACACTACGGGGAATATCCACCCACCTTAGAAAAACTTATGAACATGTGGCACGTAATCACACCCTGGACAACATGATATTGAATGCATATTGCTCCAATCAATACATGCTACAAATTGGAAGCGATATGTATTGATGGGTTCAATACAACGGAAGAAAGTCTTCCACTACATATTGCTACCAAGATATATGTAAACAATTGGTATCAACTGATATCGTTTCGTTCAATACATTGGAAGAAACTCGATCAAAATATATTGGTTCAAGCGTTGTGTTAGTGGCAATGGTATCAATTGATATCGCATGGCTCAATGCAGACGGAAAGTATCGATCGATATGCGTGCCAGGCAATCGATGCGTCTGTTCGCTTGTTTTGGGTCGTCCCCCATGGCGTTAACAGTAACTTTGCTCATGCATAAGATTGATTTCGCGCGGAGCGCGAAAAAGTTGTCAGGGCATGTTTCTTTAGCGTTGACAATAGTTACAGCGTACGATATGTATCAACGTAGTGTTTGAACGATAGATAGATATTGATCGCTACTATCATCAACGTAATTGTTGCTCCAACATGTATCAATCGAATTCGGTAAAAACATATCGTACCTTCCAATATCCATCGACGAACAACTGAAAGCGTGCTGGTCGAAGCGATACATATCGAATACTTGTAGTTTACCCTATCGCGGGAGCAAAAATGTGTTGCGTCTTTTGTTTCAATCTATCGTTGCTCACAATACATATCGATGCACCCGAAACCATCATATTGATTACTGTAAATACGTATCGACTATCGAAATTTCAACTTTATTGTTAGACCAATATTCGATTAGCCTAAGCATTGTCCAGGGTGTAAGGGCCACACCCTCGGCCCACACTACATGGGCCANATACTTGTAGTTTACCCTATCGCGGGAGCAAAAATGTGTTGCGTCTTTTGTTTCAATCTATCGTTGCTCACAATACATATCGATGCACCCGAAACCATCATATTGATTACTGTAAATACGTATCGACTATCGAAATTTCAACTTTATTGTTAGACCAATATTCGATTAGCCTAAGCATTGTCCAGGGTGTAAGGGCCACACCCTCGGCCCACACTACATGGGCCACCATTCCTCGTGCTCTACACGTATATTAATCGACAAGACGAATGGTCAGGGCAATCAATGGGGGAAATGGTACAGCCCCGCACATGGCCACCACTACTCTAAATGCAATATATTATGCACCCCATAGTAAATCCTTTATAATAATGGCCCTATACTAAAATCAGTACACTTTGGGGGAGCGACAGTGGGTACCTACCGGGTCATACCCACAGATACATACTGTATACCAGATACAATACATTGATATATATCCGGAGAGCAGTACACAACAACTTGTTTGTATCGATATGCAGCGCAAAGAGCAACACATCATTGAACATCTCATCGGTACATACCGTGAGAAGCAAATTTTCCGTCGATGTATTGTATTGTATCATATCGATCCGTGCAGCACTTTCCAACATGTAGAGCAATACCGATTGGTCGTTGCAATATGTTTCGAAAAAAATGCTACCGTATACTGAACCAGAGGTAGATCCACGAACTGCCAATCGATGCATATTTCCAGAACGCTACCCTCGCAAGAAAACATATCAATGCGTATTACAGCCGCCAGTACGTGACGTATTACGATAGGAACGTATCGATATGCATTGGCTGTATTGTATGTTGTCCAGGGTGTGGTACGTATATACGTAAAGGTTTGCGGATTGTATGCCGCTAGATCTGCAAGGGTGAGGGAGGCTTGGTGTGTACAACAGACCCACAAGAACATTTATATTGTATTCATAAAAAATACCAAGTAGAAATATATAAGATATAATGAGTATTACGAAGTACCGGGTACATTATAATTATATAATATGCAGCTGATTGTATATAACATATAATAATATATACCGATAGATAATATACACCAGGTAATACACCAAGTACTCCTAACATGTAGGACTTGTTCACTACTTTTCAGTCAAGTATTAGCATTAAATATTGAAGATGTAAGTGTACTAGACCCCGAGTGGGGGGAGTTTTTTCCGCGCGCACCATCACAACAGCATAACCCGTGCTGCGGAAAGTACCTGCAGTAGGCTGGGTCGTGCGCCCCCCGTGAATATGTGTTGCTTTTGTTTTGGTACACACCCGAAATGTTGTTGATGCGATGTTATTGATGCGAATAATTGTTGTCAGCACCCCGTATGCGTTAGTAAATGAAGAAGTAGAAAAAAATGCCCCGCCACTCAGAACACAGCAGCAGCAGAATATTTGAACTAGCACGCGAGTTGTCGCCGATCGCGAGCCCCTCCTCACTACGCCCTGTCGTGGTCTGCAA
>CACKRE030004974.1:45265-69910 GCA_902602495.3 Ectocarpus sp. CCAP 1310/34 | reverse complement strand
GCTCGGTCCCGGGGTCCCAGATAGTGGACTATAGAAACATTTTGTGTTTCCCGCCGCACTGAGACTGACGTCTTTTCATTGGTCAGCCGGTTAGCGCGGTCGATGCTAATAATAAAAGCACGCACACACGCACACACACATGGACATCAATTTGAGAACAGTAATTAATTCAGGGGTCGGGCTGACAGGCGGTGTTATTCAACGTGCGCAGAACCCAGGCGGGGAAACAAAAGGACCCATCTAAAACAGTTTTTTTGCGATAAAAAACTCCGCTATCGCTCCGTTTTTTTTTTTGCACGCGCGCTTCGCGCGCGGAAAAAACTCCTAAAAACAAAAAAATGTAAAATACAAAATGGAAACCTAAAAAAAACTGATGAATGATTCTAGATTGTCGAGCATACATTATACATTACAGTAGAGGTCCCTGTTTAAGGCCGCCCTGTGACAGACGAAATGACCGGCCTTAAAGAGGGCACCCGGCCTTATTGAAAACGGGTCTTGTTTAAGGCCGGTACCGGCCTTATTGAGGAATACTGATGCTGCACTCAAGCCTTTCGGGAAGGTGGCGGGCCCCAACGTGTCTGAAGGCTCGCAGGATGCACGTTATACATATACATAAACGTGACAAAAAATGATGTTGCACGTTTCTAAATATTACTTGCTGCCGTAGTAGCTGACGTCCACAATAATATGTATTAACTTGGTACGTGCGAAGTATCTCATCGAGTGGCTCCCTCGTGAAGNACGTCGTGACAAAAAATGATGTTGCATGTTTCCAAATATTACTTGCTGCCGTAGTAGCTGACGTCCACAAAAATATGTATTTCACTTGGTACGTGCGAAGTATCTCATCGAGTGGCTCCCTCGTGAAGGTCGACAACAATACTGCCAATCCTGATCAGAATGAGAGGATGCCCACAGCAAAAAGTACAACGATCTGCACAACACAACAACCATCGAAAAATGCACATGATGCACCAACTGACCAACTGGTGCTTACCCGTCAAACACAACNTCCCCCCATGCGCCTATCGAGTCTACAAAAATTGCCTCATGTCTGTCTGCCTCGCTGCCTTCGAACCATGCGCTGCGATCATTGCCATTTTGGCCTTCTGTAGATGGAAAGCGGCGTCACGGTTGCCGCTCCCCTCCGCTGCCGTCTCCAGAGCCCCGAAGTGCGACGAAAGTGCCGCGTACGGCGGAGGTGCCATATGACTTGAGGGTTCCTCGCTCGCTTCGTCGTCCGAGCTCTCCTCCGCGGGAGCCGTGCCATCAAGCAGCTCCGTCATCTCGTTTNGACACCGGACCCGGGAGAACCACTCAACTGACGCCTCCCCCCATGCGCCTGTGGAGTCTATAAAAATTGCCTCATGTCTGTCTGCCTCGCTGCCTTCGAACCATGCGCTGCGATCANGAAAGTTGAAAATACAAGGATGAAACCGGACACGACACCGGACCCGGGAGAACCACTCAACTGACGCCTCCCCCCATGCGCCTATCGAGTCTACAAAAATTGCCTCATGTCTGTCTGCCTCGCTGCCTTCGAACCATGCGCTGCGATCATTGCCATTTTGGCCTTCTGTAGATGGAAAGCGGCGTCACGGTTGCCGCTCCCCTCCGCTGCCGTCTCCAGAGCCCCGAAGTGCGACGAAAGTGCCGCCTACGGCGGAGGTGCCGTACGACTTGAGGGTTCCTCGCTCGCTTCGTCGTCCGAGCTCTCCTCCGCGGGAGCCGTGCCATCAAGCAGCTCCGTCATCTCGTTTACGGCGTCCTGCTGCATGGCTTCCACAACATCCGGCTAGTCCTCCACCGTCGCCCACACTTCAGCCGCTCGCACAGCGGCAGCATCGGCGGGCTCTCCCGCAGTGATGCCCAGGGCCGCCAGCATTTCTGTCAACTCCGTGTCAACACCGTAGGACTTCTCCTGTGCTTCATGCACCCGTGAGCTCATGCTGGTGAGGGTCTTTGCGAGAAGATCCACAGACTCCTTGTCTGCACGCCCCAGCACTGGCCCTCCCGCCGGGGCCGCGGAGCCACTCGGCCTGTGCTTCCCGTGCGCAGCCGTGAGCTCAGCCTCCATATCTTCGGGGAGCGGCTTGGCCTTCACGAAGCACCTGGTGGGCGAGGTGCGGGGAAAGCACCGGCACATTCGCAATAGAGAGGGTGTCGGGCACAAGAAACGAGGACATCTGTTGGCAAACGAGTTTTCGAGCGATTTCAACTTCATTTGTGTTTCTCACAGCGACACGAAACAGCTAAGGGGGTTCAACCCTGGCACACAATAATACATCAANAGAGAGGGTGTCGGGCACAAGAAACGAGGACATCTGTTGGCAAACGAGTTTTCGAGCGATTTCAACTTCATTTGTGTTTCTCACAGCGACACGAAACAGCTAAGGGGGTTCAACCCTGGCACACAATAATACATCAAATGTACACCGGTTTCTACCTTTGCAGATGGAAGAACCGGACACCACTTGTATTTTCGAAGCAATACCTGGCGATGGTCGCGGGGGTGATGCTGCCCCAGGCGGTCTTGAGAAGGTCTGCCGCGTCCAGCACGTGGGGGTGGTTTCCCTCCGCCAAGACCGCGGTCCCGCGCGCCATCTTGCGGCGCTTGACCTCGGCGCGTAGTGCATGAGCCACGAGCATGGTTGACACCTTGGCGTCGAGGAGATCCCTCCTGTAAATCACCTTGGTGGCCGCGATGATCCCCATGTCCGTGGGCTGGTGTACGCTGGTGCAGTTCGGTGGGTACATCACCACCTCCGCCTGCCCGACAGGGTCGATCAAATCACCGTGCGACGAGCAGCCATCCATGAGCAGCAACACGGGCTCGTGAGTCCAGCGCCGAATGAAGGGTAAGAAAACCTCCTGCCACCACTTCTTGAAGGTCGGCCCATCAGACCACGCGTTGCTTTGCGCGAAGTACTTGAGAGGACATTTCCGGCGCCTGAAGCAGCGCGGGTTCTTGGCCGTGCCGATGATCGCCAGTGACACTTTCGCAGTGCCAGTGGCATTCGCGCACATGATCGCAGATATGCGATCCTTGAACTCCATGTTCTTGCTCCCTCTAGTGGTCTTCCGATCCTCGAACGCGGCGAGATACGTCCTCCTGGCTATGAGCTTCCACTGGATGCCGGTCTCGTCGACGTTGAAGATGTTCCTCGCCGGGTACTTCTCGCAAGCAGCGCGGACCTCCTCCATGCCCTCTTTGATGCGGTCGTGGTCGACGCTGCCGGCCGTCCCATGAAGTTTGTGGCTGTGGAGGTCGTTGCGCTTCACGAAGTTCTTGCTCCACTTGTCGCCAGCCTTGAAGTCCTCGAGCCTCTTCCTCACAGAGTCAGTCGTTTTCGCCGAGCCCAACAGGGTGGCCTTGGCAGAGCGGCCGAACGATCGGATGACGTTGCCGGTGACGGTGTACTTCGCCATCCGCGCCTTGTTGACGAGGTCCAAAACTAAAGAATCCAACTGTACAAAGTCAGCAGCAAGCACCACAGGGTTCAAATCGGTGTGCGCGGGTTAGAACAGTACTGCTTTCACGGATGAAAAATATCACAAAGTTACGCACCAGCACCAAAGTTCACGCACGCAGAGACTACACTTGTGGAAAGGTTGACGTTTGCCGACCCTAGCCAAAATGTACATGCAGATAAAACGAGCAGTGGAAAAAAAATGTACTTAAAAATGTGTGCGCCTTTTTTGTTGTGTGTGGGTGGTGCATCAGATGTAAAATGTTCGTGATGCTTCCAATGCAGTTGACCGCGCAAAGCACAATCTCAGTGCATATCCAGACTGCTTTGGGGGGGTCGCTATTTGCACACATCAAGCACTGCGATTTTCTTGAACGTGCGATACGTACCGAGTGGTACAAACGGCAGGCTGAAAACAAAAAAAATCAACACCGAGTGGTACAAACGGCAGGCTGAAAAAAAAAAAAAACAGGAGCATACCTCTGGGAATCCCCCGCCCGAAGGTTCTTCCTGGTGGTGACGCTGCTGCGAGTTTTGGCGGCCTGATTCTCTATCTTCGCCCGCTCGACCTTGACGGTACGCATCGTGCGCTCCCCGCAGTTGAACTGCTCTGCGATCGACTTCTGCGTCCGCGTGCCCTTGTCCAGCAGACNTCTTGGTCTTGTTCCCCACACAGTCCGTGCAGTCTGCCGCCACACCCTCCGTGACATTGGTGGCCGTGAGGGGCTACTGGCGTCTGGTCTGGCAGTTGGCACAGCTCACCAGCCGCACAAGGCATGTGTGCCCCTACTGGTTGGGTCGGTAGGGGTACGCTAGGTATTACTGTTGTGTAGATCTCTGGAGANCGCTCTCCGTGGCTGACCCTTTGCGCTTGCCCTTGCCAGCTGTCGAGGCAATACTACCCTTTTGCTCGGAGGCAATGCATGCAATGCAGATGCGGGCGGTTTCGTACTCCGCATCTTGGTCTTGTTCCCCACACAGTCCGTGCAGTCTGCCGCCACACCCTCCGTGACATTGGTGGCCGTGAGGGGCTACTGGCGTCTGGTCTGGCAGTTGGCACAGCTCACCAGCCGCACAAGGCATGTGTGCCCCTACTGGTTGGGTCGGTAGGGGTACGCTAGGTATTACTGTTGTGTAGATCTCTGGAGAGGTTGTGTTGCGGCTTGAATAATGCTGCCGAAGAACTGGGTGCGTCACACCAAAACCGGCCTTATATAGGGTGCGCGGACGCCCTAATCGGCCTTAAATAGGGACTATGCCTGTTTAAGGCCTGTGCGGCCTTAAAAAGGGAGGCAAGTGTGACAGACGATTTCACCGGCCTTAAAAAGGGCCACCGGCCTTAAACTTGCGGCCTTAAACAGGGACCTCTACTGCATACAGTCACGACGGCCCTGCTCGGCCTTCTTGCTTTCTGACTTTCTGATTCGTCTTGTCCTCCGGTGCGTGTTCTGTGATTAAGTGGGGAAATCATCAGCAGGTTTATCAGCAAAGGGGCCGAGCTCAGCAGCTCCATCAGCAGGCGCACCGAGCTCATCGTCGCTCAACAGTTACAGGGTGCCGACGATGACCAAACAACGGAGGAAAGCGGCCGACCGCCGTTTCGTCCTCTGCTGCTGCATCGACCTGAGGCCGGAGCAAGTGGGGTTCGACCAAGGCTTCAAGCTCTTCTTGGGGTTTCTTCCCGAGTACGTGAA
Source organism: Ectocarpus sp. CCAP 1310/34 (assembly GCA_902602495.3). NCBI lineage: Eukaryota > Phaeophyceae > Ectocarpales > Ectocarpaceae > Ectocarpus > Ectocarpus sp. CCAP 1310/34. The sequence goes on along the minus strand of CACKRE030004974.1, from coordinate 64,743 downwards.
AACGACAATGGCCAAGAACACGTTCAACCAGATCTTGGACGAGGTTTACGGCGGGGTACTCTCATCCGTCGTCGGCGAGTTGCGGACGCTACGAGAGGAGAACCTCGGCAAAGGGTATTCGGTACCCTTCCTTGGTGCCCAGCTGGATCTTACACGTAGCGTTCGTGAAGAAGGGCAACACGGACATCACCCGTATCGCGCTGGCGACACGAGCGTTTCCCGGCAGCCACACTGCCGAGGACATCCAACCCTGGATTGAGAAGGTGAGGCGCTTTAGTTTTTTGTGTTCTGTTGAAACTACGGTACTCTGTTGAAATGGTGTCTTAAGAGAACATTTTTTTTTTTTATGTTTTAAAGTTTTATTTATTTACTTTATATATTTCTTGAATTTTGTCCCATCCGTTGTCACGCCCCGCAATTCGCAGCTCACACTAGAGTACTTTTCGGGATTCATGGGCCGAGTCTGTGGCGCCATCGGACGTCTTCCTCGCGTTTACGGTGGATAAAGGGACGAACATCATCAACGTGTGTACGGCGTTGGGTGTCACAGTTAGGGGTGTTAAAGCGGCGGAATTTGGGGCCAAAAAAACGTCCGGTCCATTCGGCAAAAATTGAGGGGGGCACGCGGATTTGGTTCGTTTTTTGGTTCTTGAGAATCCCGCTGTTAATACTGAATAAACTATTCATCAAGTCAATTTACTTGTACAGGCAGCTCTGCGTCCAGACAGCAGCATGGCTCTTCATGCGTTACACACACCTGGACACAGGTCCAATAGAGGTAACTGTAAGCTCGGTTTTCTCTTCCAAGTTAAACGGCGGACGAACAACACCAAAAAACATGTTTTTTTGGGCTCTTTGCTCCACGCGCAAGGCGACCGTTGCTCCTCTCGACAAAGCGAGCTTACAGCCCTCTACCTTGGGTTTACAGCTGTACCACACAGCAAACCGCATCCAAATCGCATCAGCCAACCACGAGGTCTACTTGTCTGAAAACGGCCCCTCCAGGGGGGCTGCAGTGCCCACACCAGCAGACCCTCCCAAAAAAAAATGTTGGTCGATTTTCCATCAGCAAGATCCGAGGACGCTTTTTCGAATTTTTTCCTATAGGAAATTTTCCGCTTTGACACCCCTAACTGTCATCGAGTGCAACTGCCACCACGTCAACACCGCAGTCGTGTGGACGTTGGGCATAGCCGGGAAGGTATAAAGGACCCAACAATGGGCACACTCATGAAGAAGCTGGCAGCGATGGTTGGTGTTTTCAACCACTCCGCCGTCAACAACGACGAGCTGAAGGAACTCCAGAGGCTGGAAGAGGGCTTTTCGCGCATCTACGAGCTCCTCAGACGAAACGACACAAGGTGATTAGTGATTAGTGATACGAGATTTGTCATTTTGTGATTTGCGGTTTGTGGCAAAATTGAAACAACAAATAACTGGACACGTCCACCCTCTGTTCCACCGGCCCCGCTCTCACTCTCCGCGGTCTGACGATGTTCCCTTTTGCAAATTCTTGTCCCCATGATAAGGTGGACCAGCCAGTTCAAGATGATGGATCGTTGCCTAGCCTTGAAGAAGCCCATCTCCGAGTACTTCAAAAAATACCTCCAGAACGAGCGAAAGCTGACACCGAACGAATGGACCATGATCAACGAGGTGTGCAGCCTCCTGAGCAACGTTTCCGAGGTCACCATACGGATGCAAGGGTCCGTGGATACCCACATCGGCCAGGCGATGTTCATCATTCACGAGCTGATCGAGATGCTGGGGGAGGACACCCACCCAATCCGACAGCCAAACGCCACTGTTGTGCCGGTCCCACCGGAAGGCATCCCCACGGACGGCACCCAGGTGACGGACCTGACCGCAGAGGCACAGTGCGTGCTCGAGGTGCTGCTGGACGTGATGAGAGAAAAGGGGGTGGGGAGCGCTCAGGTTGCTGTGGAGAGTCTGTCCGCGTTGATGGACCCGAGCGGGAAGTTGCTTGACAGCGACCAACTCGAGAACGGTTCTGCAGATCTCAGGAACAAGGCCGAAGACGACTTGAAGGCGGTCATCGCCAAGTTTGACGTCGGGCCGTCCACCGAGTCTACGGTGGCGCCAGCGCCAGCTCCGGTGGTGAACACGGACCCGGCGGAACCCGCACCCAAGAAGAAGAAGGTCTCGACATGGAGGAACGGCGCGCGGCACGTCTGGCGGCAGCTACCGGCGGCGGCGATGAGAGCGTCTCTCTCCAGAATCAGTCTCCCACCACGGGCCGGCGCGTGCTGATCGAACGAGAGGTTTTGCTGTAACTGGCCGAGCAGCCACAGCTCGACGTGGATGGTTGCTACGTTCTGGGGTATTCGAATAGGCGGGGCACTGACAGCGTGTCCCCGAAGACTGGCCAGGTCATATCTCCGGCAGAAATGCTNGCGCCAGCTCCGGTGGTGAACACGGACCCGGCGGAACCCGCACCCAAGAAGAAGAAGGTCTCGACATGGAGGAACGGCGCGCGGCACGTCTGGCGGCAGCTACCGGCGGCGGCGATGAGAGCGTCTCTCTCCAGAATCAGTCTCCCACCACGGGCCGGCGCGTGCTGATCGAACGAGAGGTTTTGCTGTAACTGGCCGAGCAGCCACAGCTCGACGTGGATGGTTGCTACGTTCTGGGGTATTCGAATAGGCGGGGCACTGACAGCGTGTCCCCGAAGACTGGCCAGGTCATATCTCCGGCAGAAATGCTCTACCTAGCGTTTATCGCTCGGTTGTACCTCGGGATCGAGGCCACCAGCTGTTAGGCCGAACGCAATTTCTCAGCGCTCGCTCACCTGATTGGCCAACTACGCTGCAACATGCTTCCAAGCAAGGTTGAGCGCATGATGTTCATCAGGCTGAACAGGCACTTGGTCGCCGAGGTCCGCGAGCTGGACGCTGCAGTCGCGCAGGCGAGGGCTACGGCAACCAAGACCGCACAGAGCTCGATGGCTGCTCAGGAGGAGAGGGCGAACCAGACGGTTGAACTTTGCCTGTAGACGAAAGCGGCTACGGGTGACGGCAGAAGTCTGGGCTTGCATGGGGCCGAGGGAGCTACAAGACTCAGCTATACCTACGTAGTTTTCTGCTTTTTTTTCTTTTTTTTCTTTTCTGGTTTTCTGGTTTTCTTGTTTTCTTTTTCTTCGAGAGTACTAGAGTACGCCTTGTCGTCTTGGCATGTTCCTGGTTTTCGATCGCATCGATCTGTCCGTCTGTTTTCTTTTCATGTTGCATGTTTCCGCGTGGCTGCTCAGTTTGTCAGTTTCTCAATTTGACGATTTGATCTTATCTCGATGGCGTGGTCTTTGAAGGAAATACCGTCAACCCCCAAAAGCACCGTCATTACCATCATTTTGCAGTACCGCCGAACAGGTACCTTCAAAAAAACAATGTACCGTCAACCGCCAAAAAAGTACCGTCATTTTGCAAGACCGCCCAAAAAGTACCGTCATACTGCGGTACCGTCAAAAAAGTACCGTAAAAAAAACGGAGTACCGCCAACAGTAAAAAAAGTACCGTCATTTTGCAAGACCGCCCAAAAAGTACCGTCATACTGCGGTACCGTCAAAAAAGTACCGTAAAAAAAACGGAGTACCGCCAACAGTAAAAAAAGTACCGTCATTTTGCAAGACCGCCCAAAAAGTACCGTCATACTGCGGTACCGTCAAAAAAGTACCGTAAAAAAAACGGAGTACCGCCAACAGTAAAAAAAGTACCGTCATTTTGCAAAATCGCCGAAAAAGTACCGGCAAATTCGGCCGTACCGTCAACCGCCAAAAGTGGTACCGTCAAAAAACGAAGTACCGTCAAACCGCCAAAAACTACCGTCATTTTGCAAAATCGCCGAAAAAGTACCGGCAAATTCGGCCGTACCGTCAACCGCCAAAAGTGGTACCGTCAAAAAACGAAGTACCGTCAAACCGCCAAAAACTACCGTCATTTTGCAAACCGTCCCGTCTTGTGCCCGTCAAATGCACTGGTACCGAGGACTACCCTGGGGGGGTTCTCACATTATATGCGTTGTACTACTAGCCAATGTTGACTCTTAGTAGTTCGGCATGTATTGCAAAACGAAACACACAGCAGTTTTTGTATATCCACATGACAAGGCCTCATCGATCTCGGGCCACCACGTGAGAATATTTGCTCGTCAAGCGATAATTATCTTTGTTGTAATATTGACAACTTGAGAACACAGCATACCACATGGCAGTTAAGTCACGCAAATTTCGGCGGGCGCAATGTGGGATGGGTTCGACACAACCAACACAAAAAATTCGTTGACAACAGCGGAGTACGCGAAATCAACTGGGGTAACCAAACCGCAAACGCCGAACATCATCACCCCCCCCAGGGCGCATAAAATCCCAACCGCCGTCACCACATGCTACGACCGGTCGCCCCGGTGGTCTAGAGGGTAGCCTCGCAGCCTGCTTGCTAAGGGTCAGGTCATGGGTTCGAGTCCCGGCAGGGAGAGTTTTTTTCTCACTAAATAAATCATGGTCTAGGATGAAAGCGACGCGCTGCAAAGCTCGTTTGTTAGTAAACCATAATCGACTTCGTAAGTCGCGAGGGAAGGGATTGCTGTACCCTTCTCGCGATAAAAAATACCTCAGGCATGAACCGCAGGAGGGGGTCCAACCCCCCCCTCCTATGTGACCCCGGTTGGGTCGTCTAGCCAGTAGAAGTGGAGGATAGGGGCCAGAGGGGCAGACGGCAGAGTCCAATGATGGGAGAGAAACAAACAAAAAAAAACAAAAACACAGTTGCTAGCATGATGTGTGGTTTAATCATGAGAATCGACCTAACCGGTTAAGAATGCAAACACGTCAGTCCTGTGAGGTTGAAAACATAATTCTCAAGGCTATGAAGTGGGACCCTGTGAGGGGGCGCCACTGGGTAGGCAACGCTACTCTCCGGATTAGAGACAGCAACGGTAGCAACAGAAGAACTCTGCACGTGTTTACCAAGGTTGCTTTGCACGAGTGTTCGTATCGGAGTGCATTCATCATCCTCTTCACATTCACCACAACTCTCGCCAATTTGAACACCATGTCTTTGCCACTCCTCTATTTTCCTGCGGCATTGATTGTGCGGCAATTCTTCTGGCTCGAAGCTCTCGCTCTCCATCATCGGTTCCATCCTTGTTTTGTTTTCCGTTTCTTCTTCGCTACAACAAAATGTTCCTTCCACACCACGACCACCTTCTTTGTCGCCGCCACAGCTAAAATTCCAATAAATTGGCTGTGTGCGTGGGTGCGCAGTGTGCAGGAGGCGTTCCGAGTTTCGAATTGCCTCTATTGGGGGTGTGAGATTCCCAAATATCACTATTGAGGGCCCCATCTTCTATAGTGGCAAAATGTCACTGTATCGGGTTGGGAGTGTGACAAAAGATTTTGATGCCACAATATTGGCAGTTCCTTATTGATTGGCTTCTATGTCGGGTTGTTCAATTTATCGGGCTCGAGCGGGCCAAGTAACTTCGCATCTCTGATGTCCGGACGTGGATTAGAATCTCGACGCAGTCACACGTATTGGGATTCTGACATGATTGTAATACCGCTTTTTATGGCAGCACAAAGCTGCGCAAAAAAGTCAAAGTTTCCGAACTTTTCTCGCAACTTTCCTCATGTACGCTCTCTACGGGAGCAAAACGATGCGCAAAAAGTTTTGAAACTTGTGTTTGCTTTGGACAAAAATCGCGCGGTCTGGAGCACAAAGTTCGTGAACTTTTCACGCGACGAAGGTGTCGGACAAAAGTTACGCAGCGAGACTTCCGCCAATCCACGTCAAGCACCTACCCCTACCACAAATGTAGACCCCCTCTACAGCTTCGATTGCAACGCACCGTTCACCGATATCTCGACGAATACTAAACGAGTTTCCTCAAGAATGGTATCCAGAATGAGGCGATGCCATGGGCTGTTGGGCAATGCCAAGGTTTGGCGCCGTGAGGCGCCGAATACTTCGGGAAAAAATTTTGTGCTGACGCACGGACGCCAACGGCCGCGAGCGGGGAAGTTAAAGCACGCTGTATTTGACCGCCACGGGGGTGGTTTTCCACCGATAACTTTCCGAAGGAGGAAGCAACAGCAACAGCAAGGCCACCCCGCGGGAAGTAGCTCTCTGCTCCGTTTTTCATGCCCACGGTTAGGCATCGTGGGGTATCGTGCGCGTCGGGAAAAACATTTGTGGTTGACCCTCAAACACCCACGTCAGAGAGCGGTTGGTTCAAGTTCGCGGGGATTGTGTGCTCATGGTTTGGTTTTCAAGCGTTGACTTTTTCGAAGGAGCAACAGCAACAGCAATGCCACCCAGAGGGAGGTAGCTCTGCCCAGCTTCTTTCTGGTACCAGGTTAAATGCCTTGGGGTATCGTGCGTGTGGAAAAAAAGGTTACAACTACCCTCTCCCGTACGCTCTGGCCGGTTTCTTTGCGATGTGGTATGAAGAGGTGTACCTGCTTCTCGCCGAAAAAGGTGACACCTCCGCATTCCACCAGTACTGTGAAGTAAACTTCGTTCGCCCCATAGTGACTGTGCAACAAAAGTGTTTCGAACAAAAAAAAACGACCAAAAGTTGCAAAAAAACTGTACTTCGAAGCAACTTTTTTCGCAACTTGGTGCTCCCACGAAAAGCGGTGTAGGCATGTATGCATACCACAAAGCGATAATTCGATATCCAGAAGGACGAGGGAAAGGAACGACAGAATCCTTCCCGCGATAAAACTTGAGGAAAGCACCGCAGAAGGAACGCGGAGAATACAACTTTTGTTGTGCTTTTCCTATTGTGTGACCCAGACTGGTGCACGCTATTTATATTGAAAGCATCGATCGCGCTAACCGACTGACCAATGAAAAGACGTTAGTGTCAGCGGGAAAAATCAAGGTCCCTGGTGCAAGCGGGCCAAAATTCATGCGCAATGCGCGTAATGCGAATGCGAATGACTCTCTCTACATACTCTTTCACAGAGCCACACATCATAGCTCCACACATGCCCTCGCCGTAACGTAGGCAGCCACTGATGCAAAGAGTGGAGGGCATCAAAAGGGGTAACTCAAGCCCAGCCGAAGCCAGGATATCGTGGTATACTGCGTGTATGGTCGTCCCATCTATTCTGGCGCCGGTTTACAGGCTTTTCGGCGTATGTCACACAAGAGGAAGGTCACGCAGGAGCTTTTTGTTCTTAATGTGGCCCAACGGATCCATCTCTATCTAAGAACAAGTCTAATTAGCAATGAATCCATGGCGCCAGCGAAGGCTACCTGTATTTCCACGATTTCCCGGGCAGCACACAGCGATATTAGCTTTTTTTCATTTGTTTGTTTTTGTTCTGTTGCCCCACCTTTCCCCCTGGGGTGACTGTGCGTCCAGAAAAGTACCGGACGGAAAGGACCGCCGTCGTCCGCACCAAATGGTACGCACAGTAGGTGTCTCGGGATAGAGCCGGTTGAATAGTGCCAAATTCCGGTGCAGTGCCGGTACATTTTCTTAACACAGCCACGAGTGCCGGTGCAGGCACTTTCGCACCCCTACATAGTTCCGGTTCACACCACACGAACAGCCTTTTTTCGCCTCAAGGCCTTCTACACCAACAGGATTCGGAGACGGTTTACCTTCAAGCTACTACCTCGTGTTCTGTCAGAACGAACTCGTGACGTCTCCAAATGTCAAGGTTTACCGATCGACCAAATTCCACCACAGCCAATTCAGCCAATACGTTGGAATTTCGGTAGAAGTAAGGCGGGCAAAGAGAGGGATGGTAGTGCCCACAGCATGTGGAAAGGGAAGAAAAGCGAAGGATAGCAGTGATGATGGAGGAAGGAAATATGTTGTTATGGTGGAGGGAAATATGCTGTTGAAGGGAACACAAAAGTTCCGAGCCAAATGACCTTCCTCACAACAAACGCGCAGGGGGCAGAGTCTAGAGATGGACGCCCGGAAAATAGTGGAAATTTTAGTGACGAGTAGTGGTGGAAAATACAAGGATAAGGATGAAAACAATCCGAACGAACGCGTGTGCAAGTAGTAGCCTTGGCAGACACGTGCAGTTTTCTTCTGTTGGTACAGAGTGTAGCCTCCTCCATGATACCTTCTGAAAGGGTTCCAGATTAGGGCCTAAGAAACAAATATTTTCTGTTTTCAGCCGCACCGAGCCTGACGTCTTTTCGTTGTTCAGTCCGTTAGCGCGGTCGATGCTAACAAGAAAGACGGAGAGATATAGACGCCATACACACGCATCACCACCGGTAAAGGTACCGTGCTGCTGCTGAAGACCCTGTACCAGCTCTACCCAGAGGGCCAGGCGATAGATAAGCATAGCTAGCTTCAGCGGTTCAGCATGGCGCTTCTTGTTGCGGACGTTTTTTATCTCTTGTTTCTCTACCCTAGCTTTTTAGTGAATGAAGAGTGAACTGTGTTTTCTTCTTCGTTCCTTTGGATTGCATCTGCTTTTGCTGTGCTCATGGAAATAGCTTCATATCTGCGTTGTGCCTCCCAAATGTACATCGGGTGCGTGCATGAGCGCATTTCTTTCGCTGTCCGGGGTGCCTTTGAGGTTGCCTGAATAGTGTTACGGCCTTCTTGCCATGACAGGAAAATGCGAGGTGCCTTTTGATCGGGCAGCACGGTCTACGGTTGAAAGGCAGCAGCAACGTTCGCGACCTTCATGTGTGCGCTGAGATGGGAAGAGAATAATGTCGCAACAAATATATCTGGTCAAGTAAATTGTAATGTGACCAAAGCCGTGTTTTCGACAGGCTATGAGCCTCACGACTCTTCAAGAAGCCCGCCCGCCCACGTCAATTGATCCATATTCCATTCGGTTGGTACTCTGTCGGCCCCGGAAAGCGTGAGTGCTGCACACTTGAAGTCGAACAGTCGTCATTAGTGCCAAGCCAGCGCTATTGAGGGATTTTTAGACCCTGAATGTGCCGGCTTTTAGTGCCGGTATAGGCCGGTCTAAGCTCCTGGGCACATACCGGCAAAACCGGGACACCTACTGCACACAGAAAAAAAAAAAAAGCGATCTGAGAGAATAAGGCGGCGTTCTGAGAGAGAGTTAAGTACGGCGATAAGGCGTCCTAAACGCTCGCAGCTTGTTTACTATTCTACGGGCTTGCCTTTCTCCGAAGACTTCCGATCAGGAGTCCACCCACAAGTACATGTAGCTTCTTCCTATGCTACGCGCAAATACAGAAATGCTGGTGTACACTTCCGCGCAAGTACGCAGCCAAAGACGGGGATGACTGCCATGATACAACAGGCTCACGGCTTAGCTAAGTCGGTAGCAGGCTAGACGGTGGCAGCTAAACAGCACCATAAAGCACAACCGATAGAAGAGACAAAACCGAGCAAACACGACCTACCTGTGTGAACTCGCATGTGCATCGTTCGGTCCTCCTTTCGTTTGAACTCTTTCCCGCAGACCTCGCAAGGGTAAGTCCTAACCCCGTGTAGATGAGTCGCTTGTTCGTGCCGCACCTTGTTTCCCTTGGTCGAGAAGAGTATATCGCAGAACGAGCACTTAAACTGCTTCGAGTTGCCAGCACCCCGACCAACGCCACGAACAGCCGCTAGAGATGGGGCTGCAACACGATGCCCGCGAGGCTGTGAGATGACGCCGGGGGGATGATGGGTCTGCTGGGGCGCCTTCGGAGAAAATCCGGCCACCTGCTGGTCGAACTGTTGGCTGCTCCGGGAGCGCCCTCTGCTGGATGTCGGACTCGAGAGCTGCATGGTAGCAGGTGGGCGATACGCGTGTATCAATGGGCAAGCAAGGAGCTGGCCGAGGTAGATGGACAAGCAAACAATCGTCGAGTCAGCAGTGATGCATGATAAAAGGCAAGGCAACAACTGGAGAAGCGGGGTAGGGGGGTAGACAGAAGAGAGAGAGGTAGGGAGGGGCTACGCAGTGGAAATTATCTCCGGGCCTCGGATGCTTCACGGTTGGGCGTGCTGGGTCCGCCCTCGCCGAGTAAATTGATTTTCTAATCACAGAAGAGAACGAAAGTATCGCCCGCAGAGACGCCCTTAGAAACGGACGAAAAGCGCCAGCTACAATAGGACGCATCGCATTGATAAGGAGGAACGGCTCGTCTGGTGAGGGTGGGAGGAAGATCGTGCGTCACAAAGAAAACAAGCCGGAGCATCTTTTTTTCCCGGAGACAGAGGTCGACCTGTGAGAGGATTGGAAACGCGCTGTCTCCCCTGTCTGCGCGCCAGTGGCGCAATCTCCGTGAACGGCTTAGGTGGAGAGGGGCAAACAGCAAGTGCTGCTGGGCCGAACTGCTGCTTTTCGCCTCTGGCAGCCTCTATCGATCGGACAATTCCGCCATCGAGTTGGCTCGACACGATTTCATCTGCTTCTAGGTAAGGAAGGTGCTCCCTGGTAGGGGTTCTGAGGTGATTCGGACTCGTATTCGCATACCGGAGTATATGCAAACCTGCCGCGCACGACCCTATCGCCTTCTGTCTCGCGCACCAGAGTGCCTTTGAGCACGTGCTTTAGATGGGTTTGCGGAGCGGTAACAGCCCGGCCAACTCGTCGCAGTCGAGAATATCGGCATGGTTTGCGGCTCTCGTGGTGCTCGCCGGGTCCGTGTTCTTGCTGGAGTATGTCGTGTTTTTCAATGCCGGCAGGGGCAGAGAGAGTAGTGACATGGGCAAGGGGCAGCAGGGCACTCCTCCTCAAGCCTGGCGATTAGCACACCCTCCGACACGCACACAAGAGCCCGATGCCGTCGCCACCGCTCCGCAAGTGGCGACAAAAGCAGCAGAAGTTCTACCAGTAGCGCCAGCTTCCTCCTCTTCTTCGTTTGGCGTTGATCCGTCGGAAGAGGAGAAGAATGGGATGGTGCGGGCGGAGCCAGCGAGAAGGCTAGCCGTAGTTGTGCCTGCACATGCGGGGGATCTTGGCAAAGCTCTTACCTCCCTGGCGACATGGCCTACGACTTGCCACAGCTCCACCCTGGTGAACGCACACCTGATTTTGTATTACGCTGGAGGAGAGGATGACGACGTCGCGGCCGTGCTACCAGCGCTCGCGCAAACCGGCGGGCGATGCTTCGCAAACACGAGGCTGGTCCTGGCAAATTTGAGCCAAGAGGTGAGTCTCATCAATCTCCTTCGTGTTGTAATAGTTTTTTTTTTTTAATATGACACAACGAGTCCATCTCTATCATAGAAAAGATTCATGACAGATTAACAATGGAATCATAGCGTCAGAGAAAACTACCTGTATGTCTACGATTTCCCAGGCAGCATATAGGGACATCTCCCCTCGGTAACAGGCTCAACAAATCAGTTTATTTTATGTAGTCTGCCGTGCTTATATATTTCTGCGGAATTTTTCGCGGAACATGAGGCGCTGCTTCTATTGCTGCTGTAGAACATCGACCTCCCCCGAATCCCACGAAAGGCGCGCCCGTTGAGGTGAGGGTGTGTACGGGGTGACGCATCTCGAGCGTTTATCATGTAGGCCTCGGGACCATCTCCTGCTCCTCTCTGTCTCCCTCGCCCCTCGAAAATTCGGAGCTCGGCCGTTGTGCTTGTCTTTTTCTTCCCTCTGTGTTTTCTCCTGGCGATCACTTGCTGCCGACAGACAACCCGAAAAATCAGCAGCTCCTATGTACTGGACTCCGACACAGCAGTAGGTGTTCTCCGCACGCTTTGCTCTTCTCCCTCCGGCTTCCCGATACTGTACGCGTCAATTCTTCTTTCGGTGGTTCGTGCAGCGTCGGCGTTGTGTACCTAAAAGCAAGCGTGGTCGTGGGATGTGGGATTGCAACATTGCGGGGATATCGGGCTGTCTCTTTGCGTGGCTCTTGTAGTCTTCCGACGAACGCAGCAGCAGCAGCCAATCTTTGTGGTGCATCAAGCGTTTTCCTTGGAATGTTTTCCCGTCAGATTGGGCTGTGTGTCCATGTGTGCGTGGTGTACTCGTGTACGTGCTCGCGAAGGTACTGCTGATGCGATCTCCTTCCCTGCCACAGCTGGCTAACAGAGGAGAAAAATTAGGTGCCCGCCGGAGAAATGGCGTCCTATCTAGAGGGAGTGTCCGTCCGTTGGAAAAACGGAGAACGGAATAAAAAAACGAAGAAAAAAATGGTTGTCGTAGCTTTTCCAAGACAACCGATGCGCCGATGTTGTGTTTCACCATGAACACAGACGATTCAAGTCTCGTTCTCCACGGCAATCGACTCAGCTTGGTCGAATTATACTTAGACGACAGCACCCGAGGTCACCAGACCAAAACTCTATCTAGAACAGCCCGCATTCCCTCTGGCATCGGTGGGTTGAAAGATCAAAGATGTGTTCAAAAATCAACCAAACGAAATTCTATGCCGCCTTTTCTCAGAATAGTCTAGGTCTTAAGGAAGAGATTATATCTTGAGATCACATTTCGTTAGAAGACTTCAAGATCCAAGGAACTCTCGTCTTGATTGGGTTTAAAGTTCTTCCACCGGTCCGCCTTTAGGCTTCAACCAGGATGCTGTTGTTGTTGTTTTTCTTGACATTAAACTCGTGTCAGTTGCTAATCCCAAGATCAAGCAAAGACTCGGTCCGTGGTCACAAAAATGCTGGAGCCATCAGAAGATCTAAACAACACACACACTATCAGCAAGAAAAGGGTACACACGCCCGAGGAGGTACACCTACATCCCTGCAGCACGTTTGCGTGCTCACAACTGAAGTACACGCCCACAAACTACAATTCGACTACAGCAGCAGCATCACCCTCCTTGTCCCGCACTTAACCAAAATGAATGTTTGTCGACCACAGCGTACTGCTGTCTGAAGTGCTGTCTGCAATAATAACAACATGGTCCATGGTACACAAGCCCGGGTCATGCAGCTGCTGTGCTGTCTGAATGAGTCCGTGGACATACAAATGAAGAAGAATAACAAACCAACTTCATAATTGCAATTGACAATCACCCGAATCTATCCAGATCATCTGTGTTAGGCGCAGCAGTGTACACATCGACATTGACTAGGAATCGTTCCACATTGATTGAAGGGGTCTTGACGATGTAGGTATACAATTAATGTACCCGGGTTATCCGCGCCATCTCTGCCGCATCTCTCCAGTGACGTCATCGCAGACACACCTATCATATTCAGGAAAAAAAAAAAAGGAAATCATTGACAACACAAACCAGAGATGTTTGTCCGTGCGCCATGGTTCAATGCCGTCCGCATGCTCCGGTGCCGCTGTGGCCAGTCCTAGCACGACCAAACTCAACCCGCTCCGCTTCGTACACGATCTCGTTGCTGTCCTCCCCAGTCGGCCCCTCGTTTTCTCCCTCGTCGCACTTAGGGTTCTTGGTCTAAAAATTCTCGCGCCGAAGGGTCAACCAGCCCAATCAGCTCGTCACCACCTTTCCCCTCCTCCTGTGATGGCAAAACCAGGTTACTGAGACAGTACAGCTCCCTCTAGCAAACCTAGGGCCGTGTACATAGTGCCCGTCCACCTTTCTGATGGCGTCTGCCTCCGCGCACAAAGATGGGATGGGCATTGCTGCCTACACCGACGGCCTGGAGGCCCGCGCATCTGCACCTTTGTACCTGCGTACCAGTGCCGACCCAACTCCACCACTACGCACCCCTCGCGGCGGGTGCGCCGCAGCAAGAAGGTATCGGTCCCTTGAGGGTGAGTCTAGCCCTGCTCGCTAGAAAGACCCCCCCCTCGCTATGGGTCATGCCTACGCTAAACCTTCCCGAGGCAGCGAGGGGAAGAAGGATGGGATGACCCAAACTCAAATCGGGATTTGAAAATCAGGTGAAACGATTGAATGATTTATTCGAACCTATGGGCGAACCGGAAATATGGCAAAACGCTAGCTAGCTCGCATGCACGGCGCGTGCCCACGTACCGCCATCCACACAAGCTCCATCCATTACTGTCGCACACCGCCGAGCACAGAGGAGACAGAGAGCACGAAAAACAACCCAAAGGAGGGGTGACTGCGCGTCGTTGTCGCACGTGACTGGCGCCGAAATAACAGGTGTGTGGGGTATGTTGTCGAACCTCATATGCACAGACGATTTGGTGGCTTTCCGTCAGACGAGGCTCGATTCAAAGTCTCACACGCGCAGACATCGTGCCAATGCCGCACGGAGGTCATGTACGCGTTTGGTGTGTGCTTCTCGGGAGCGATAGCTCTCCATGAGGTGTGGCCACGTCACAGCAGCACGTCACAACAGCAATCTGGCAGTCGGCAAGCGGAGGACCTCTCGGGTTGTTCGCGGTGGGCGGCAGAGATCCGTTTCCATTTGGCAGATGTCCCGTTGAGACATTCAGTTCGTTTTGGGGCAGATCCAACGCTTGTATTACTATGTCCAGCCGCGACATGAAGATTTGATTTCTTCGTTAAGACCTATGCATATCCTCATTTCCAGCCCCTACAAATGCACCGGGCCACCCTCCTAGTACTGGAAGCCCAAATGTGGACACTTTGGGGACACTTTGGGACACATGGGGCACAGCACTCAAAGGCCTATTTACCGCACTGTAGTCACCCTAGGCTCCGCTGTGTGCAACGCACGGGAGAACCCTTGGTCAATCATGCTTGGCTGAGGTGGTACGCTGTGTGACATGCTATTTAGCTGTGTTACGCTTCTCCTGGGCCTCTGACTTGCTGTGCACATATCTCAGCCCGCGTGCCCCGTAGGTCGTAATACTGCTGTACATCGCCTGGTACTGGAAAAATATACTGACTTGGCTTCCGTATGAAAAGTGTCCTCACGTGTTTTGGGGACACTGTTCATACTGAAGCCAAGTCACCCTTTGTCTGGCAAGGAACTCAGATTCTTTGGAGGGACAGTAACCCCTCGACCGGTGGCTGACAAATATTTTTCAACATTTTTTTTTTTGCGGAGGGACTGGGTACTAGGAGGATTAACCCTGTATGCCTGGAAATCGAATCTAATAGGTCATCTCTGGAAGGGTAGGCCTTGTTGGCTGATTGCTAGCCTTCTCGAGTGTTGTTTAGGAGCAATCCGTATCTCTCCCATGTACCCTAAAGTGAAGTCACCCGCACCCGGCCCGATTTGAATTCGGGGGCCCCGTAGGGGGGAGGGGTGCGGAGAGTCGTGATGCCGTAGTCGTCAGCCCATTGACCTCGCATCCCTACCAAGCTGGGACGGAGCACGCCGGGTTCTCACAGGACCAGGCTCTCACATCACCAAGCGCGAAGCGCCGTGAGGTATTTGGCGAGTCGCATGGAGGGTGCGCTGCATCCTGCTCAAAGGGTGTTCGGCATCTTGTGCTTACTTCCTTGCGAAAGATGACAGCTATTTAGCTGCGAATGACTTTATTTATTTTCTGGTGCTTTCACTTCCAAAGACAGTTGTAAGCACTGTGTAATTGGCTCGAGGGTGCTTGGCCTATTTTAACACAACGTGGTGCGATCATCCCCTTTGGTCGGAGTGAGGGTTCTCGACCCCGCACAACAGGATGTACCCTAACCACCACTATGGTCACCGCAAAAAAAGCAAGGAACAAAAAAGCAGTAATCTGGTTGTCGAGCTCACGAAGCGATCGGCGTGTTCTACAACGTCGTTGCCAAGCGACTAAAACCCAACCCAGATTGCAAACACCGAGGGGGGGGGGGGNGGGGGGGGGGGGGGGGGGGGCTAGGGATATGAAATCCCCATCCCCTGGTTCGCGTTTCCCACACATCAAGGAAGATGAAACCCAGCAGATTGTGCTGAAACCCCACCTTCCCGGCCCCGGAACCAAAATCCGATCGACGGGTAAGGCTTGTACGCACCCAGAGCTTAGACTATTGGGCAACACCTTCAACCTCAAGCTTTGCTCCGGCATTTCGCGGAAGCTTACTCCGGCGTTTCCCGAGCTGTGTGTATGGCTCCCTTCCCTCGCCAGTGCTGTCTTATTCCTCCTAGCGGTGTTGCGTGTTCAGCTGAGTGCTTCCTCTTGTTTCTCCTGATTTGGACCAAGCAACTGTTGCGTGTGTGTACCTTTACCTCTCGTCCAACTCCCGGGGACGAGGGCAAAAAATATCCGATGAATTTGGGGGAAAATGCCTGTCAAGCACGGCCATCTGTTGTCGGAGCGCGACGAAACCGGTGTGACGGAAGAGTGTCCTACTTGGCTTCCTCCTCGCAACCCAGCGGATCGTCAATCGGCGCTCTATGGACCTCGTTCTTATCTTATGCAGGCGATAATTTATTGACGTGCCGTTCCCCGTGGGGGGTTGCGGAAGGGTCGCCCTACAGCGCGATGGTTGAAAGAGCCCGATATTTAGAGTCCTTTTTTTCCTCCTGAGGATGAAGGGAATTAACGTCGCGCTTCGCTCTTCGCGGCTCGTTACAACAGCATCTTGCGAGAGCGACAGGCGTCAGAGAGGATTGGGCGTCAGCAAAGCGTAGATACCCGTGCCACCGGTGCCCGCAGATCCTCCACGCACAGATACGATTGTGTCGTAGAGCCGGGGTCTCCCCGGTGGTCTATTATAGTGGGAAACGTCGTAAACCTGCTAGCAGCAAGTTGGTGGGTTCGACTGTCTCCCGGACAGTGGTCGATTTGCCACTCTTTGGCGTAAATCGAGTATTCACAATACTTGCAAGAAGGATTGGACCGCTGAATTGTTCTCGCGTAAGACATGTCAGGCAAGCTCAACGGGGCGGGGGCAATATGATCAACGGAACTTCCCTGCGTATGATTCCTCCTGTGTGTGGCTCAGGCTGATACACGCCAAATGTTCATGTTTGGCAATAGGTGTGTAGGCTATGACTTTCGCCAGAGAAATGATGGGGCAAAAACACAACACACACAGCACAGCACAACAAGCGCCCGGTGACACACATCTCTGACCTAGTAGAAGAGGGAGCGGAGCGGGCCCGAGAGAAGATAGGAAGCACTCTGCGCGGCGCGTGTGTTGTTGTATGTGTGTGTCTGCGATAGAACGCCAAAGGGTTGCATGGAGAACATAAACACACCACACCCCGCAAACCTGCCGCCACGTGCGGCAAGAGGCGCGCGCGCCCCCGCCAAGGCACGGTGGCGATTTCTCTCATGATTTCGAATGTAATCCACCCACTCGTCCTCACTTCCTCCTCTGCTGTTTTGAATCTGTCCCTCTCGCTCGTGGCCGGCGACAGGAAAACGTGTACCCGAAGGGCCCATCGGTGCAGTTCTATAAGCTTTACCTGGACTCTAACGTTCGTCGCCAATTAATCGAGTACGATGCCTTGGCCATCATCGAGTGGGATGTTATTGTCGCCCACGACACGAGGTAAATAAAGCACTCTTCGTCTTGGTGTTGCGTGTCCAACTGATGCTGATGATGCTGCTGCTGCTGCTGCTGCTGCTGCCGCCGCCGCCGCTGCCGCCGCTGCACATTGCGAAGCAGCGGTCGCGCCTGTAATAATGTTCACCGGAGCCAACGGAGGTGGTTCGGTGGCTTGAGTGCAAGACTCGTGCGTGCGGTAACGATTTCACGGGACCGGTGCGTGAGCGCCGCCGAGGCGTGTCGCGTCATCCTTGATGACCGACCCCCCCCTCCTCCCTCCGACCTCCATGTCAAAAACGACACGAAACGCCAGTGTTGATCGACTAACATTATTCAACGCCGTTTGCTGTTGAATGTGTGGCACCACTGGTGCTGTTTTTGGTTTCCGTCACGAACTCTGAAATCAGCTTTGAGAAGCTCTACGCCGCGGCGTTCGGAGGGGTGGAACCCTTCTGGATCAAGGGGAGCACCCTGGAGGGCGTCAACTTTCACGAGACTGTCGTTCTTCCGGAGAGCCGGCACGTGCTGGGGCACATCAACGGCAATGCGATCTACAACAACACCGACCCGGCCTTCGTTGAGTTCGTCAACTACACGCTCACGCGCTGGGAGTACACCCAGTCGTACGACGTGGCTCTGTGGGCCACGATCTCGGACTTCCCTTACAGCTGGCCCTTGTGGCAGCGCTTCTCGCGAAAATTTGTGGCGATTGATCTGGTACGCCGAGAGCCTCATTCATCCTTCCGCTACCAATTGTAGGCCAACCCCCCGTCAGAGCGCTTCAGTTGCACCCGTCAATAGGATATATCAACAACGCAGCGCCACGTGTTGGAGAACGTACGCGTGCACGCCCACACTTGTTCTAGAATACCTCACTCGCTAATTTGCTGTGGCGCACGCGCTCGTCGTTGTACCCCAGTCGCACCCGCCGGCCCGTTTCCCCCCTCAACTCGCCCCCCGTCCCTGCCCGCGCCGTTCCCCGTCGCGCCTGCGCCGCCGCACAGATTGCAAACGTTGGGTTTCAGGACATGGACCAGCAGGCGGTGCTGAAGGCGGTGGCGAGCAACACGCTCTTCATCCACGGCAGCCTGACGGGAGGGGGCGGGTCGATGTTCCACGCGAGCGGCGCGAAGGCGGATTCCTCGCCGGCGCTCCGGTTCCTTGGCAAGAACCGGCCGGGGGAAAGGTGCACGGCATCCTGCGGGGGGGGGGCTCCGCCGTCCAGCGGCGTCGGCGCGGGGGCGTTGGCCACCGTCTGCGACCGATCGTGTTACTCCGGTGGTGAGCTCGGGGCGCGGTTCGGCGGCTACCTCTGCGGGGCAGGGGATATCAAGGAGTACGGCTCCCACTGCCGGACGTGCTTCACCGACATGGAGGAGGCGCAGGCGGCGGAGGAGCAGCTGGCCGAGGAGGAGCAAGCCGCAATGCGGGGGAGAAGCTTCAAGATGCCCGTGGACAACGAGAAGAGCAGGAGGGTTCTTCGGGCGGACGACGGACCGGAGGGGGCCGCCGGATGGGTCGAGGGGGGCGAGGGGGGGGATAGCCGGGCGGTGTTGAGGGGTAACAGAGGCGGGGGCGCGGGAGTGACACGGCGGATGGATGCCGTCGACGGCGGCACCGATGATGAGATGGTAGAGAGGAGGCGGCACGTGATCATGTGCGACACGCTGATGCCGCCACCCCCTGCCACGGGCTGCAGCAACAAGTGCCAGATGAAGACGGATACGGTGAGTGACGTTGATTGCTTTCGGTCGGGGCCGAAAGAGTTGGTTGCCGTGAATGTCATGCCATGGCGTGCTAGGACAGGATGCCTTGGGCGCAACACTGTTGCCGGTCCTCCCCGACCCTCTCCGGATTACCGACGATCCTCTTTCCAAGGCGTGTGTCTGCGTGCCGACCAAGCTGTTTGCCGCAGCTGAGGCGCCCCGAGGAAACCGATGAATCAAGACATGAGCGACCTCATTGTTGGCCGGCAGTGTCAACTCGGAGTAGTAAGAAGAACCGTGCGTTCCCTGAAGCCTCTTTCTTTTTTTTCGCTCTCTCTTTCTCTCGCATGTACCCGTGTGCCGCTGCCACAATCAGCATCGGTCAATGTCTGGAGAGAGTTGACGCCTTGACGCTTGCTTGGCCGAGCAACCCAACCCCCGACCTCCCGTACTCCCCCCCCCCCCCCCCCCCCCCCCCCCCCCCCCCCCCCCCCCCCCCCCC
>CACKRE030004974.1:12789-24904 GCA_902602495.3 Ectocarpus sp. CCAP 1310/34 | reverse complement strand
AGAGAGAGAGAGAGAGAGAGAGAGAGAGAGAGAGAGAGAGAGAGAGAGAGAGAGACCGAAACAGAGAGACGGGCGCAAGCATGGACAAGACACAGCAGTGCGATGTAATGTGGCGGCGGGACATCGGCATCGATCTTAGCTTTGGGGTCGCGGGCCGCCGACAAGCGCGCTGGAGTACAACGGGGGCTTGGCGTCCGTCGTTTGTGGTGGGCGGTAAGGGCGGGTGTATGGGAAACGGCGTAGCGAAACGCTTGATCA
Organism: Ectocarpus sp. CCAP 1310/34; assembly: GCA_902602495.3. Taxonomy (NCBI): domain Eukaryota; class Phaeophyceae; order Ectocarpales; family Ectocarpaceae; genus Ectocarpus; species Ectocarpus sp. CCAP 1310/34. The sequence goes on along the minus strand of CACKRE030004974.1, from coordinate 24,646 downwards.
ATACTGTAATCAGCAACAAGTGTCAAGTTTTGACGAGCCAACATCGTTGCACAGCTCTAACTTGTATTCCAGCGCTTGTGATGCGCAACAGCCAACTTTGGGGAGCCAACATCGCTGCGGCGCAAAGCTCTACCGGAAGGTCCCGACCTTTTTTCCCAGCGGTTGTGATGCTTCTGTGTGCTAGGCTCGCACGCCATGCCTGAGACGACAACGACGACGACGACAACGACGACGACGACAACGACGAAGACGACGACGACGACGAAAGCAACGCCCCTCTCCCGTCGACACAACCAACTCGTGTGTATCACCGGCCACCCTCTCCCATAAATGGCAATCCATCCATCGATAAAAAAAACACAAAACAACAACGCCGCCCCCCCCCTGCCTCTCTCTCACCGTCAGCGACGACGAAGGACGGGTGAGCGGGCTGAGACGTCAAGGGCGAGCACTTGCTGTCCCGCCGGACCACGTCCACGCCCGCCAGGATCGACCTTCCTTCGTCCGTGTGGGCCTCGCCGTCACCCGCAGCCGCCGCCGAAGCCGAAGCAGCAGCGACAGCCAAGCCCTTCCCCCCGCCATGGGAGGACACATCGCCGCCGCTAGCACCGGCATCGCCAGCCTCGGGGAACGAGGAAGAAGCTCTGGGAGACTCCACCACTTGTCTGGGAGGCTTCCTGGAAGAGCCACCAGCAGCAGCAGCAGCGGCAGCTGATGCACCACCATCGGACGAAGGAGGAGGGGAGCGAGGGGGAGGGCAGAGAGTCGCCGCGTCGATCAGGGCAAGGCTCTCTACCTGCCTCCGGAACGTCAGGATGGCCGCCACGAGAGGCTCTCTCTCGGGCAGGGCCTCGAAGATCGCCTCCGCCTCGTCCAGGCACCTCCGTCCGGCGGCGCTCGATCGCTCCCCCGGAAGCAGCAAGTTCATCATGCCGCTCAGGACCAGCGCCGACGACGCGTGCTTGTCGGAAAGGCCGCGGCAGTTCGCCGCGGAAGCCTGCGCACTCTCGACGTGGCTCGCCATCGCTTCGGGGGGCTGGCCCGACAGCAGGCCCCCGATCGCCACGCTCGACAGGAACGCGCACTCCAGGGTACGCCCCCGGGAGGCCTCCTGGCCGTGCAACGTCGGCGCCCCGCCGTGCCACATGCCGGCGAAGGAGTGCATCAGGCCGTCCCGGATAGAGACCTCGTCGGCCACGGGAAACCTGCCCGCCGCGCGCACGTGTGTTTGTTTCCGCGCGTCGTCGGCGAAAACACCGCATGCGGAAGACGGAGGGGTTAACAACAACGCATCGCAAACTGTAGGCGGGAGGGTTGAACAAACTGCGTACGTAGGCAAAACCTCAAAACTCAAAACTGAAGATACGAGGATTGTAACACGCATGTGGATGTGTTCACAACCATGGATTGGAGTGAGTCCGGGAGCGTGGGAAAGGGGAACTGACCGAAGATGGGGAAGCAGCCCTTATCCTCAATACGCGTTTGACTTTGAGCTTGGGGATAAAGGGAGGGGTTGGTCGGCGTCCGCTCTCGCCAAAACACGGCAGAAGATTAAAGCTTCAAGCTTTTCCAACACCTCAGAGACAATATCCTTGACGGCAGACAATGGATGCAGCAACATAAACAGAAGGGTGGGTTGCTTGCTACTGCCATTATTTTGGCTGCAATTGTTTAATGTTTTGACGCGCTGCTTCTAGTTGTCTCCCATTTAAAAAGCCAGATTCTGTAGAAATTAAAGCAAAGCAATTTAAATTTTTAATTTTTGTGTTTTTGTTGAATTATTTGGTATTTTCGAGTTTTAAATATTTACGGTATTTAGTGTTTTTAGGTTGAATTAACATTAATTTTTTATTTTATTTTTTGGATTGAAATCGGGCTGACTGCTGCCAATCACACGAGCTGCGCCTTTCCGCAGGTGTAAACGAGTAACCGATACCCAACCGCAAGGCGCGGCATAGTGCCGCTAACATTCAAGTAGTTTTCAACAAGCAACCCAGTGATTTTGTTGTTGTGCTCGCACCCTTATCCGGCATCTCAAACGCTCTCTTTCTCCCAGGCACTGCCATTGTTTGACCCCGACGTCTTGGGTTCCAGCGGGAGAGGCTCGCGACGAACGTGTGTGTGTGTTGTTGTTGTTATTAGCATCGACCGTGCTAACCGGCTGACAAATGAAAAGACGTCAGTCTTAGTGCAGTTGAAAACACAAAACACTTCTGTCTGCCATGAACTGGGACCCCGTGAGGGGGCAGCATAGTGGAAGCTAAACTATCCTTGGGATCAAAGACAGACACGGTGACAACAGAAGGACACTGCTGTGAGTGAGTGTGCGTGTGTGTTTTTATTATTAGCGTGTGTGTGTCCGGGATGTCAGATCAGCGCTTGGTGCTTGTGAGGAGTGCGCCCGGCGCACTGCAGAGGGCTGCCTGTTTCCGGGCACGCGTGGAAAGCGATTGGAGGCTACAGCAGGCTACCCACCGCATCCGGCGGAAGAGCACATCCTGGCCTCCCCTCGGGTTGTTTTTCAGGCCGTTGTATCCGTTGTAGCTCACACATGGATACGGAAGATCCCCGTCTCTTTCAAGCGAAAAAAAACGCGCCGCAGCCTGTTGGGTCTGAAACCTGTCTACGGTTTGTTGGGAGAGATGCGCGGCTAGCAACTGCTGTTTGCCGGGGACACTCGTTGCGGTTGGTGTCCATGTCCTGCCGTCGTGCACCTTCAACTCTAGGTGCCCTCCAGCAGCGTTTCTCTTTCTGGCTGGGTAGAGTGCGCGTGTCACGTCCTTCGCTCGCGCGCACGGGCAGCTTCTAGATGAAGTTTGTTTCCTCTTGTCCATCTTCCTTCCCATCAACATCGCGCTCACTGCTTTAGTTTTGGCCCTCGACAACAATTGGCAACGTCGAGCTCAAGTGTACTTTTCTTTTCTATATGCTTTCGCGATATCGTCGAGCTCTGCAGCTGTACCATCCACACCTATCTGCTCGTTCGCGCAACTGCGCGAGCACGAATTCAATGCATACGGAGGGAGGGAGCCCGGAGATGGACGGTACACACAAGTTTTACCGCTGAGTTTTCGCAATTTCCAAAGTTCGACACACAACGGAGCACACCAAAACAAGAGGCCCTGTTCTCCGCCTCTTGTCCCCCTCTCTCTTTTGTCAGGACGAGGCCGTACTCCGTGCTGCCGCGGCCGGAGTTGCTCCAAGGACCTCTGACTGCTGTTAAAGCATCGGCCGTACTGAATAGCTGACCAATGAAAACACTTCCTCATAGCGTATGTAGCGGGACAAGAAGCAACCAAGGACCGCAGGAACGCCCTGTGAACATACGTCTATCGGGACCGGTATATGTGACAAAGTACTAAGCGGAGACCGGAACGGTTTTTGCATGTGAGACGACCGCAACAAGCAACAACAAGTGACCGCGCTGGTAGGTGACCTAAAGGAGCAAGTAAGTCCCTCTTTGATGTATTTACCATGCATGCAGTACCGCGGGACAAAAAACGCATATTCTTTGTAGTCAGTCCGGAACTAGTCTATGTGAGAATGCGAGAATGTACGCATATGTCCTCCACATTTGCTTTCTCGGGGAGTTTTGGTGTTCGCTTCTGACCGATAGATCTGCCTTTGTGCCATAAAACAGCGCCCACTCCCTTCGCCCCACGTAACCCGGGGATTGTTCGCCTCCCGATGGTTTGAGAGACGATACAAATACTACGGACGAAAAACAAAGAACCACATTTCATAAAAGCAATTTGCCATAAGAACATGCGTACCGTCTACAGAATAACTCGTTGTGGTTTCGCTCTTAAGGCGTGTCTTATTAACTGCACTTTTCTGGACAGGGATCAGGGAACAGTGAACTCGGAATTCCTTGTTGATGTCGTTGTTTCCTAACATACACCGCATTCCCAGCGAACGCGGAACATTTCAGCGCGCGCGTGTGGCCCGGAGGTACTCACAGGGAACAATTACGACCATTGGATGCAGAAAGACGAGTGGGCAGAGGAAGAAGGTGGCGTAGCTTTTTGAGGGAAGCTGTCGACGAGCGCACATCAAACACATGCTAGGTATCGGCTAGAACAAGCGATGCTCGTCATACAATCCGCACCCTCGACAGTGCTCTTGCAGGCTTGCTTTTTGGGTTGTGGTCCACGGCAGCTTGCCGTTTCCTTGACAAGTTACCTGCCCCCATGTACAACGGCAAACGAGCGTCCACCGCCATTTTTTTGCATGCGAGACACCTGATGATGGTGGCCATGCCTACACGGCTTGAACCGATAGCATGCAACAACTGTGGCAGCCGCATGCCCCAGAGTGACCACACACATCCCACCACGTCCTGAAATGCCACCGAAGACTCCGTGTTAAACGTTCCCTGTGGTCTGTTGGCTAAGTTTAAATCCCTCGAGCATTCAAATCATGCTGTTGCGAAACTACCCCGAACACGGAACAGGGAACGTGTGTGGCATTTCTTGTTTCCACAATAGCTTTTGGTGTGGCTAGCCGATCAATCAGACGACCATTCCGAGTTCGCTGTTCCCCGTTCCCTGTCCAGAAAAGTGTAGTACTGCAGCCATAACACCCAGACGTCGCTTAATTTTCGTTGTGTCGTAGACCCACGCAGACCGATGTACGACACAAGAGATACGTTGGCATGAAGCTGGCATCGAGCAAAGCTCATCATGAGCGTGATCTGCTCGGAAATGGGGGGAGGCAGACAAGAGAGAGGCGTAAATCGTCGACGTGAAACTGCTCGTTTTTCAACGGCAGCCACGTCGGCCTGTCTTGCGGTCTAGCCAGCCATATGCATATGGTCGGTCTGTTTTTACGTCCGACCGGACGGGCGGTGCTTTCGATCAAAAATCGCTCGCCGACTTCGCAGCTCATGGGTGCGGCCCAAGGTGTACACACCCTGCTGGCCACAAAGACGATGTCCGGCAGTATCTATCGCCCGTTACATGCTGTGTTTGCCCTCATGAATATTGCTCGTTTTCGATATGGCAGCCTGTCGGCCATTTCTATTATGTACATCGGACAGCGCTTGAATCGCTGGAAGGGAGACATGTCGGGCCGTTACTGCAACCGAAGAGCCGATCTGCTGGATGGAATACTACTAGCACGTCTGACGCAGTAACCTAGCCTAGCCTCTAACCGCCCTACCCTCTTGACAGGAAACACCCAGCTTCGTCCACATAGCGCAGGGCGCGCTTACCACACACGACGCTCGCTTACCAAACATGATACAGTGTGAAGAGGGTACGGGCAGCATGTTGGTTTCAGCGCGTAAACTGGCTTAAGCCTGTGTGGCAACACCCAAAGAGAGAGGTCTTGTGAAAAAACACCGGTCGTCTGGGTTCTAGTGTTGGTTTCAGCGCGTAAACTGGCTCTAACCTACCACTATTTAGCCTGTGTAGGAACACCCAAAGAGAGAGGTCCTGTGAAAAAACACCGGTCGTCTGGGTTCTAGTGTTGGTTTCAGCGCGTCCACTGGCTCTAACCTACCACTATTTAGTCTGTGTGGCAACACCCAAAGGAAGAGGTCGTGTAGAAAAACAACAACATATCGCTCGTCCGGGCTAAGTGCCGTTGCATGCATCCAGCAACGTATGCACACACATGCACACATGGTTTAAGGAGACCCCCGTCTCTTTAAAGCGAAAATAAATGCGCCGCAGGCTGCGTCTGCCACTTGGGTCTGCAATTTGTTGGGAGATGGTTGCTTCGTGCCTGTGTGTGCCGGAGAGGCCCATCGCGATCGGCGCGAACTTCCTGCCGTCATGCACCCCCACAGGCTACCTGCCCCCCGACAACGTCTCTCTGTGTGGCTGTATGGTGTGCATGTAGATGTGCCAAGCCCCTTCGTCGCACGCGTGTGCACGAGGCGATCGCTGTACACCCACACCTACCTCACCTTCACAGCCAGCTTCTACGTTTATACACACACTAGCACGACATCCACACGCAAGGGAGAACCAGATGTTGCAGCAGCAACGCTGCCACAAGTGTTGAATCGTCTGCTTATACTTGAGAAGCAGGACACTGCTACAAAATCGTCCACCTCCTGCGCCCACCCTGTCGGTAGATCCCTTGCATTTAGTTGAGCGCGTTTGTTTGCGTTTTTTATCCCGCTGGAACACTGGCGTAATTTATCGGTCAGACGGCTACCGCGTTGGATGCCAATATAAAAAAACACAGACACACCAGTACCTGCTGTCACGCCCCCTTCAACATCACGAGACGTAGCATAGTTACTTGTGACTCATGCTGACGACACGTTCAAAATCAGCGTCCGACCGGTACGGAACCGTTTTATATTCGCAACGCCGAGCTCTCCCCTCCGTTCACGGTTTTCGTGCGAAATACGCAACTCACGTGCTTGTTTGGACAGCTTTATGATCGAGAACCACGCAGAGTGCGTACGTACGGACTGAGCGGGGCCTGGGATCGACGGACCGGTCCCCACGCCCCTACATTTAAGCATTTATAGATGCATCCACCAGATGAAAAGACATGAAAAGGCTCCAACACATCCCGTTCAACTACTTCTGTGGGTATATCTCGAATCGCATTCTGTGTGTATCTATCTTTGCCAATAAAAGACCCATTTCATGGTCGCCAAATTTTTGCGAAAATGCCGAAAACTTCGAACATTTGCGGAACAAGATTTTCTTTCACTTCTTATGCGAGAAAACCTTTGGCAAAATCTTCCCAAAGATTTTCACATGGGGCAAAAGTAGCTCGTTTGACAATGTTTGACAAACATTTTGAAACGGGGCAGGTCGCGAAAATCTTTCCAAGAGCGGCGAGATTAGAAGCCGACCGCCCCTTCCGTCCTAAACACCAACCACTGCGCAGCGCACACTCAACGTAGCAAGCTCATAGAGGGATCCGGACAACCCTAGTGTCACAGTGTCAATGTCTTGCCGGCTGATGCATGACGGGAGCTCGTCAAGCGTACACAATAAAAGACACAGACAGGGGCGGTTGGGAGGGCACGGAGAAAACGTGGTTTGTGTCTCCAAACGTCAAAAAGTCGGCGGCTTGAGAGGAGACGTGAGTACAAAACTATCCAGCTCTCGTCCTCTAGACCATCGATTCATGTTTTGTCCTCTTGGGTGTTTTCTCCATCAACGGCTCTCATCCGGGTGTGCGTGGTTCAGCAGTGGACGTACTTGATAGGCAGGGAGGCGCGTCGCTGTGAATTCGATGTGTTGGAAAAGTCTTTTTTAAGACGGAGGAACAAGCCCTCTACATTCAAGTGAAAAAAATAGACAAAAAAAAACGTGGTGTCCACAACTTTGTGCGCACAACGATGTGCTTCCCTGCCGACTGAGCACGGCCACTGTCAACCCACGCACATCCGGATGAGAGCCGTTGATGGAGAAGATATCCAAGAAGATAAAACATTAATCGATGGTCTAACAGGCGAGAGCTGGATAATTTTGTACTCACGTCTCCTCTCAAGCGGCCGACTTTTTGCCGTTGGGAAGCGCTGAAGCACGTTTTGGTCTTTCTTTGACACAAAGAACATTTTCTCTCGCACGCCCGGAGCGCTATCGCCACATAATGGCGGGCACAGCATCAGCTCAGTGCATCAAGTGTTGTCTGGAGCCCTTTGCAAGCTCGTTACATTCAGTTTCCATGACGCATTTGTCGTTTGTCTGTCACAAATCGTTTGGTAGCAGTAGACCACGATTACCGCCGCACTTGTGCTGCATTCGGAGAAAACCACACGATTAGATATTTTCGCACATATATACAAGAATCGGTCGCCCCGGTGGTCTCGTTGGTATCTTCATAACCTTCTAGAGGTCAGGTGAGGAGTTCGAATCCCGGCGTAAGCGAGCATTCTTGCAAAGTGAGCTTCTCTCTCGCTTCCGCTCCTGGCCTAGTGGATAGCGCTAGTTCGTGTGTACACAAGAGGGAAGGGAGTGCTGAACTCTTATCACATCAAAAATCGAAGGCAAAGTACCGCAGGAGGGGTGGGTAGAGAGAGGCTTTTCTGCATGACCACGGGTTGGATGGAGTAAACGGCACCAGTGCTGTGAGCGCTGATTTGAAGTGAAGACAAAAAAATACATCAATAATAATAATAAATTATAATATAATTAATAATAAAGACGATAATCCAATGTTCCTCTGGAAGATATTCGCGCGCAAATGCTCGACAACACTTGAAGATATATTTCCAACATTTTGAAACCATAAGCATGGGTCTTTAGTTAACCGACGCACAACCAACGAAGCACACAACCCAACCGATTTTACTTGTTTTCAACCTCTCTTGCCTCCCTTCCCCGAGGTAAAAAGGCCGCCGTGCAGCCGAGGCTAGAGCTGCTTAAACAATAACCTATGACTGCTGTAAGCTATTAATACTGTACTGCCGTTGTAGCACGATACACTACTAAATACACTGCAAACTACTGTCTAACAATTAGCGGAATAACACGATCCACTACTACCGCTGTCCGTCGGGTCTTTGCTGCTTTACTGCATAGAAACCGTTATTGACGTCAAGACAAACACAACAACAATAACGACCGCTGGTAAGCTCTTGAAGTCACTCTAGATACATGCGCACCCGCGGGACAAATATTACCTCGTATGCATACATATACGCAAACACGCATTCTTGTGGCATTGTGGTCAGCCGGTAAACATTTGCGTGCATGTCTTCTGTTCCGTACTTGGTTCCGTATGTTGGAGAGCTTAGTGCGCCCGGCGCAGTTGTAGACGGCAAAAATAAAAGAACCGCGCGGCGAGTCTACCGGCAACGATAAAATACAATAAACTGCCCGCGGGTGTGGTAACCCGCCGCATCTGTGATGTTCCGGAGCGTGATGGCTCTGATGTGTTGACGCTGGTGTTGTGATAGCTCTTGTGATGGCGTGATAGCCTAGAGGCGTGACAGCCTGGCCGCTTGATAGCAGGTGGGTATGTAGTATGGACACGGGCGTGATAGCCCAGAGCGTGATAGCCGGGCAAAGGAAGATGAAATTATCCAAGGGCACGTGGCCAGCGCCGTTGCATGCAGACACGTATACCCAGAAAGCAACAATATGTGGCAAAGATGGTACCACCATTCCCCCAATTTATCACAACTGCGGAACCCCCAAATTCCCCCGCTCCATCTACTCGGAACGTTCCTTGATTGTAATAATCTGTCAATGCTGTGAGTACATCCAACAGCCCCCCTGCTCACTGCACTGTCAAGATTACTCCCGGACTTACCTACGTATCACGCAAAACCCATCCCGAACACTCCAGAAATCAATGTCAATGTGCAAGAGGAGTCGTATCTCCTCCTATTTCTCTTGCAGCAAAAATAAACCATTAAACCAGAAACACTAGTTTGAATTTCCATTGGTCGCAAACCATTTCACCGGAAATACCCACCAGAATCTCCATCGGTCTCCATTGTATCCTGAACCTCCAAGATCAAAACATTAAGGAAAAAATCATTAAACCAGATACTGAGTGACATTCCCATCGGTTGCAAACCATTGAGCCAGGAACACCGCCAAAAATCCATCGGTTGCTCACGAATTCGAAATCCCCAATATCAAATTAGAATTATCATCATGATTACAAAAACAAATGCTGTTCTTCTACTCTGTACATCATCCTCAAAACAACACGAAGACCATTGAAACAACAAGACCACTTCAAAGTATTTCCAATCGGCCAGTCTTCAACTCAACATTCAACGAACATGAAGAAAATCCAACCGAGCATCAAACCAAAAACTTGAAAGTGTTTCCTAACGGTCAATCTTGAATTTCAATGTCCCAAAGAATATCACGAAAAACCAACCGACCATCAAACCTGAAGTACTTCCTATCGGCCGGTCTTGATTTCGATACTCGACGAACATCACGAAAATCCCACCGACCATAGAACCAAAAACACTGCTGCAGCAAATACTTATATCGGTCAATCTTGAATCCGATGTTCAAAAGAATGCCATGAAAATAAAAACCAATACAGAGGACCTCGACAATACCGAACGCCAAACCTGCCTCAGAAACGAAATGTCCTCGAAACATGTGACATCGCTACACATGCTGCCTGCGTGGTTGACAGCGTGACGCAAGTTGGAGTCGGGGATTGCCACAAGACAGCCCCGCCCCTTCCTCTGGTACTAGTCCCCCCACGCATATAGCCTCCGTTCGTTTTGCAACACAACAACAATTTTCCTTCCTGCATACCCTACCAATACATGTCTGGTTACGGCCCCCCTACTCCGAACACCAGACGTTAAGCGATTAACCCTCTACTTGACAAATACATCCTGCGACAACAGAGCAATAGTTTTCCTTCCTGCATGCCCTACCAATGCAGTCTGGTTACGGCCCTCCTGCTCCGAACACCAGACGTTAAGGGATCACCCCTCTACTTGACAAACGCATCTTGTGACACTTGGGTACGGAGAGCACACCAAAGAAAATCGCATAATAACTTGTATTGCCATCCACGAACTTTGCAAATCGGACATGATAAAAAAAAAAACAAAGCATTCATTTGTTCGTGATGCTGTGACAATTGTCATGACACAACCTATTCTCCCTCCCCATGATAATTGCCAACAGCATCGAAAAACAGAGAGAAGGGGTTCATCCCTGACCGATGGTACGTGGAAAGGGGCGTCAAATACACAGGGGATAACGTAAAGCCTTCTACCAAGCAAACTGCCACACGAAGATAAATCAACAAGTACTCATCAATCACAACATGCCGAATCCTTCCTCCACTACAGTTTCCAAGGACCAATTACTACGCAAGCGCGTACACGCGAACCGGTGTCGCCGTTGCTGTTCAAGGAGTAGATAGAAAATCAAACAACCATCCAACCAGCCTCCCTCTGTCACATCCCAAAACACACCTCTCACATTTCCAGAGTCCATGTTAAAACACTCCGTTATTATCAATACGTCAACAGTCCGTTCGCTAAGCAGGTATTCACATGAAAACAGAAACAACTCGATTGCTGTTCATGCCATCTCGAATCATGGTCACACGTGACACCCCCCCCATGATTTTAGATTTAAGAACAGCAACAAATGAAAGAGAAAACTCGCTGCTAGAGAGAAAGGCAAACAAAAACAAAACGAAACACGAAACGCACATGACAAGCAGACCCAGCGACACAAGGCGTGCCACGCGGGGTCGACCGTCCACTCATTCTCCACACATCATTTCCACCGGTATCGACCCCTACCTAGTTGCTCTTGATCACCTGCACGTCTNCCGACCACGCATTCTCCACACATCATTTCCACCGGTATCGACCCCCACCTATTTTCTCTTGATCACCTGCACGTCTCCCCCCCAACCGTATTGTCCTCCATCGCCCCCCTGCTCGCCGCCCCCCAGCTCACCGGCCCCCACCAACCCATGCCTAACCATCGGCTTGCCGTTCATCGCGCGCCGTCGAAAATGGAGCAGCGGCCTCAATAGGAGAAGACAACCAGTCCGCCTGTGGCGATGCATGCCCCGAGTAAGGCGATGTCGGCGACGACGCGGGGACGGCGGTGGCGGCTGGATGAATCCGTGTCCCACCTGCGGTGATATGCTGCGGCGACGACAAAGCGGCGGCGGCGACGTCGATGGTCCTCGTCGCGGTCGTCCTCGGGCGCGGCAGCGCGGTGGCACCTGGCGAAGGCACAAGCGGCACGGCGGCCCCGGAGGTCGGCGGCAGCGGCGACGGCGCGGCCGCGGTGACAGTGGCGGGTAACGCGGTCCCGGAGGTTGGCGGCAGCGGCGACGGTGCGGCGGCGGCGGCGGCTGCATTCCATGGTGCGCCACCAGCGGTGTGCGGCGGGGACGATGGCGTAGCGTCGGCAGTGGCGGGTCCCCA
>CACKRE030004973.1:107218-117994 GCA_902602495.3 Ectocarpus sp. CCAP 1310/34 | reverse complement strand
CCCCTTTTTCAGAGAGTAACGCCAGACATCTAACACGCATCGGCCGCGAACCAAAAACAACATGCATGCATGGAAACACCGTTGGAGGGAGGTGAATGGTTTCGCGAATACTCCTGCTGTTGCCAACAAAACTTTCGCGAATACCACCACTGCTGGTGCCAGCAAAACGAACCCTGACTCCAACCCGTGTTGCAAAAGGTGCCTAGAACTATCCATAATCCTCAACATATCAGGTGGCGGGTGGATCGCTGGTACACGTTTGCATCAAATTCAAGCCGTGGCAACTATTTGCTACATTCCACATGATGGTCGGGCGTGCCATCACACGACCAGCACAACACAACATAAGTCTTCGGTACGTGTCACGAATTGATGTAGCCACATTAGATACACACCTGAACCAAGGCTCATGTAGTAGACCATGTCCTTTCACTTGTGAGGCATCTGCAGCGGCCCGTCCATGGTGCTCAGGGCGTACTCGATGAGCTTAACAAAACCACGATNGTGTCACGAATTGATGTAGCCACATTAGATACACACCTGAACCAAGGCTCATGTAGTAGACCATGTCCTTTCACTTGTGAGGCATCTGCAGCGGCCCGTCCATGGTGCTCAGGGCGTACTCGATGAGCTTAACAAAACCACGATCCGCGATCTCTTGCATGCACTTTGACGCTGCCAGGTTTCACTGTGCTGCAGACATCTTGTCTTCCTCCTTGACTGCTAGAGCAGAGTGGACGAGTGGTATCGGCTGAAGCATCTTGAGGGCAGGCTGGGTCATGGTCTTGTTGCCGTAGGTGCCGCAGAACTTCCGTAAGGCGAACATGACGTCCTCCGAGAGATCGATGAGAAGCATGGGTGCCTTCTGTGACTTCGAGAAATCGACTGCCATCGTGATTTGCCGGATGCTGCTGTGTCGAACTCGGAGACCACCGGGGTGTGTGCGTGGCGTGTGTGTGGTGTGGCGTGTGTCTGGCGTGTGTATGTGTGTGGGCGTGGAAAGTGATAACTACAGTTGTGTGCGCCAGCTGGTGTGCGCGTGTTGCACTATGGAAGATGACAATATATAGAGCGCTCTATATATTGTCATCTTCCATAGGTGTTGCTCGTGAGACAGCGTGAGAGAGAAGGGGGCCCCGTGCCGCGTGTGTTATGAAAACGAACCAAAACGCCTCCGAAACTCACAGTCCCGCCGAAGTTTTTTTTCTCTTTCCCATAACTTTGTATTTTATCGCTCTGCTTAACCCTTGGGGTCCATTTTATTTTGGTATACCTTTTCTAGGTACGTTAGCCTGTGACCACGGAAATTGACCGAGTCAAGTGCTGGATTAGTACGGAGAGATTGAGACAGAAGGAGGTACTGGATAGAGAGACCGGGATGGTTTTTAATGTGAAGACAACAACAACAACAACAACAACATAACAGCGGTACTCAAATCTTCCTCTGACATATATTCGCACTCAAATGTTTGGAAACATTTGAAGGTTTTTTTCAAAGATTTGGTGACTGCGGGCACTATCTGCATTTATTTGTACGCGAAGGGAAGGGGGGTGGCGGGTATCGTGAGACACAGACCTTCTTTCGAAGACCGTTCATTTGTTCACCACTCATGAAACTCCACAGAGCCGTAAATAGAGTCAAGCCGCGGGGGGAGGTTCAGGGAACTCTTCGCGATATATATGTGGAAGGAAAAGCCATCCAGGTAGCTTTTGGTTTCCGCCGGGGCAGTGATATGTACTGGTGGTGTTCCTCGGTGCGACGACGCTGGAATAATATAAAAAACTTGACGTTCTTGACATATTTTTTTTTTTTGCCTCCTGCTTCATTCAATGTATTGGTTAATTTTTTACATTTTTTCCGTGCTTCTCCAAGGCCTGCGCAAACCTAAACCTTGCTTGTTCGCGCATGGATGTCATGAGTACTTGTGCGTGACGTACACGTGTGCACAAGAGGGCCATCTCCAAACCTAAGTCCGGCTGGGCTGGGTTTGCGGCTCAACTTTACTGGCTTGACCGTGGTGTGGGAAACCCACCACTTTTCGGGCTTTTCGGGCGGGATTTCGCCAACCTACTGACGGTGATATACGGAGCCTCCTGGGTGTGGCTGCTGCGTCGCGCCCAGACATTCATTCACCTCTTTTTCCCCTCTCACGTATGCCGCGGCGGTGGCGAGAGGGAAAAAAAGTCCAGGGGACAGGTGAGAGAGAGAGAAGTAGAGAGACGTTAGTATGGCCACAGCACCCGAGCAAGGTTAGGTAAGCAAGACAGCGACGAATTTATGTTTTTCAGCAGCAAGGTGGAGACTCGCACTGCTGTTGGTTACCCACAGCAGCAGCAGTCAACACGTTTTTTGTTGTTGCCTACCATACTGGGAGCGTCGAACCACCTCGGTTCCCAGTCGTTGACCCCGTAACTGACCGGCCAGCGAAATGGTTCCCCACCCTCTGTCCTGTGTCACCATCGTGTCCCTCGCCCCTACTAGCCACCGCGTCAATCGCCGTCCCCTTGTTGCATAAATCGGACGCAAAGACAGAGGGCGGTGAATCTGAAATCACAGAAAACAGATTCTCGGCTGCCGTGTGGTACTGCATGCTGAGGCCGACACGGCTAGCAACGGCGGCGGCGGTGGGACACCAGCAGAGCAACATACGCTGCTGTCGCGGTGGGACGCGATGGCGGCGAGGAACACGCCGGTGCGGGATGAGCTGGTGCTGAGCCTGGACGACATCCTCCCGGTTCTCAAGAACGGGGACGGGATTCCGGTCGTGAAGCACAGCAACCGCGGTCAGAGCGACCAGCGGCGGCTCCGCCTAGACACGGATGATTCAACCCTTGAGGTCTTCCGCCAGAGCACGAACGCGTACTACTTCAACCGGAAGACTCGGGCGTACAACCTGAGGAACCTGGAAGAGGCGCGTGAGAGGATTATGTAGCTGCTGCACTACAACACGCTTGTTTTTTGCTTGACAACTGCTGTCTAGCGAGTCGTGGCACTCCAGTCCCATGTTTGCATACAATATTTATTGTGGATTGCCTCGCGGCTTGACCGTGAGTTTTTGGCTTGAAATCGGCCGAGAAATCTTCGTCCCGCCTCTCTGCTGCTGCCGGTCTTCTTTCCTTCCGTCACAAAGGGTTCAACACAACGCTGGTTGGTGCCTTTAGGCTGCACACACCCCTCTTGTGTGTGTGTACTTATTTGGTTTTCGTGTCATAGTAGTATACACGAAAATGCGTTGCGAGTCCGTCGAACTGTCAATGAGAGCGGTGGTGCCTCTGAGTGCCTCCATATATGCACATCCGCAGCAGTGTAGCACTCATGAGTAGAAAGAGAGTACCTGTACTGCTGCAGTGGGCTACGGCAGCCGGTCGCGAGGGGTACACCACATTGGGCCTGGCGTGTGTTTGTGTGTGTGCATCCACGTACAGCAGTACTTGGCAGCACTAACACCCACACAAGCTAACGAAACTGCGGCAAAACTGCATCCTGTTTGCCAATTGTTGTGCATTCTGCACGCATGCATACTGCACACGTTGAGTGTTCAGATCAGTGGAGCTCCTCCTCCTCCTCCTCCTCCTCCTCCTCCTTCTCCTCCTGGTGCCTCTCTACCTCGAAACACCTTGGGTGCACTTCCCATGAACCTAACGCTCAGCCCCACTACCTATTGCACGGTCCACGCCCCCTCATCCTCCCTTCAGGTGGGGCCCGCAACGAGTGTCCCTGGGGCCCAAGGAGGCAGGGCCGCGAGTCCTGGGCGGACCCTAGTCTTCGTGTTCAGCAACCGAACCCTCTACGTGACCGTCGAAACCCGTGAAGTGTGCGCCGCCCTCGTGGCGCTCTTCCGGCCGGCTGGCTCCGCGCTCCCGAACGGTTCGAGGGGCGGGCAGCAACAGCATCAGGGGGGAGCGGTCACCGCTGCGCAGGTGGGCGGCGAGGACAGGGACACGGCCTCCTCCGCCTCCGCTACCGCCGCCGCCGATCTGGCCGTGAGAAACAGGTTTCACTTGTCGCCTGGCGGCGACGGACCGTCGATGTGGGGCGGGGGTCGCGCTGGAGCCGGAGCGAGGGCGGGGGCGAGGCCGAGGCGGGCCTCCGAGAACGCTGCGTCGGCGCGGAGAGCTCTGGAGCACCACTCCAGGAGTGCCCGCAGTGTCTCCGGGACGGGGGATGCCAGGAACACGAATGGCCACCCGAGCAACATGAGGAGGAGCAGAGGCGTGGTGCGGGGAGAGACCGGGGGATCGAACGGGATTAGAGGGAGGACCGGCAGGCGCAGCGAGGGCGTGCTGATGCGATCGGTGAGCGACACCCTGGGGGCCGAGCTGCTTGACGTGGACGGGGTGTCGACGTCCTCGAGCGACGAGGAGCGGGACGGGCCGGCGGCCCTGGCGAGGACGCCGGTCGGGTCGTCCTTCGACGGGTCGCAGCAGCGGTCGCCGAAGAGCACGTCCGAGTCCCCTGACGCGATCGTGAGGTCGAGGATGGTGGGCTTCGGCTCAACCGACGTCCGCAAGTCGAAGCGCGCCGGCAAGGGGTCTTCGATTATCCCCACTTGGGCCCGGTTCTCGGATTCCAGCGAGAGGAGGGGCCCGTCCCCCGCCGCCGCCCCCGCCGCCGCCGCCGCCACGCCGGTGTCGGCGTCGGCGCTGAAGCCCGCTTCCCGCCTCAAGAACACCGGGCTCGCGATCGAGGGCAAGGCTAACGTGAAAGAGGACGCGGGGGAGGCAGTCTCGGCGGAGGGGTTGCGGCACAAGAGCAGCTCGAGCGATCCGTCCACCACGACCTCCACGACGCTGTATGGCGGTGGTCACGGTTCCCCGAGCGGCCCGCTAGCTGTTCGCAAGGAGGACCGGCTCACCGCGGAGTCTCTCCGTCGCCCGGCCAGCGCTCCCGGCGGGGTCTTGGCCACCGACGCGAAGGAGTCGCCGCTGGCTTTCCAGGACCCGGCGCCCGCTCAGCCCAGCAGAGCCAGTAGTAAGTCTAGGCCGTTGAACTCATCCCCACCGGAAAGACATGAGAGGGCGAGCCCGCCACTCGGACGAGGCCGGGTTAACGCCCCCCAGCTCCTGCCGCCGGCCGGCGCCGGCACCGGCACCGGCGGCGGCGGCGGCGGTGGCAGCGGCAGTGGCGGCGCGCTGCAAAACGAAGCTTGCGCGTTTTCGCGCCGGCCGGAGCTCTCGCCGACGGTCGCGCGCAACAGCAACACGACCGCCCCCGCCACCCCCGCCGCGGTCCTATCGCCCCCGCCGCCGCCGGCGCCGGAGCTGGCGCCGGCGCCGGCGCCTAAACCGAAGGGGGCCGTCCCCACCTTTGAACCTCGTATAGTCGACAAGCGAAAGATACCACCTTTGGCAAGACCTCTAGCGACGGACCCGCCGCTATTGCAGCGGCAGCAGCAGCAGCAGCACGGAACCCCGGATGCAGCCGCGGTCGCGCAGAAGCGGTTCGAGGCCATATATCGCGACAGCAGCTACGACAGCAGCGAGTCCCCGCCTCTTTCAACGTCCGGGCGAGAGGTGTTGGCGGTGCCGAGGAGGGCGGAAGCGGCGCCTAGGAACGGGGGGGCGCGCGGGGCAGGGGCGGGGGCGTTGGAACGAAGAGGGGTCCCGGCGAAGCAAAGGTTCAGCAGGAGTTCTTCGGTGGACAGCCTTGAGGTTGACGAGTCGTACCACCCCCGCCACCCCCGCCACACTGACAGGCCCATGTACGTAAGGAGCTCTACGAGCTTTTCGGAAGAGGACGTTGTTGCGGGGGTGGGCGGGCGGAGGAGCAGCGCGGGCGCACCGGCGCACCCGGGCCCGTCGGCCTCGCGAGGTGTGCAAGAGGGGCAGTCGGCCGTCAATAAGGCTGGGAGGGGAACGCAGGAGCAAGAGACGGTGGCCGGCAGACGTCCCCGGCAAGCGGAAGAAGACGCCGCCGTTGGTGTCGCCACGCTTGTCTCGAGGCGGAGCCCCGAGACCGTCGCCACCCCGTCGCACACCTCCAGCAGCTTGCCCCTCTTAGACGAGAGACACCCTTCCGTGGTCATCAAAGACATGGGAGGGGGCACGGGCGGCGTGGCGGGCGAGAGGGCCTCGGGGGGCATGATGACGACCGTCGACAGGCTGGAGTCGTTCGGCACTTCGAGGACCGACTCCTTCGGCCCTCCGAACTCGGACAAGTCGGTCGGCAAGCTCACCATCCAGCCCGCCCTGTCTCCCGACGTGTACGCCGCGCCGTCGGAGGCGGGGACCACAATGACGTGCGACAGCGGCAGCCTGCCCTTCGCGCCCACGCCGGCCGCGGTGGCGGCGGCCACGGCGGCGCCGGGGGCGTTCAACGGCAGCAGGGGCAGCCGGGGGAGCATGGTCAGCTACGGCAGCAGAGGCAGCGAGGGCACGGATTGCACGTCTCCGGGCTCGCCGCCCGGCGGGGCTGTGGGAGAGGCCAGGGCGTCGATCTACCTGCCCACCGCCGGGGTGAGGGCGATCCCGGCGATGTCCGGCCTGCACCTGAGCGGCGGGGCCCCGCGAGACGAAGCGGCCCAAGGGCCCTCGGGCTTCGAGGAGCTGTGGGCGGTGCTGGAGCCAACGTGGGATATCAACTCCTCCTTCGGGGCGTCGAATGCGCCGAAGGCCATGCTCCTCGGCGGCGTCTACGAGAAGCTGCGCAGCTTCCAGGCGGCGGTGTCGAGCGTGTGCGTCCGCGCGTGCGGGCCGGTGCTGGGCGAGGTCTGCAGGAGGTGCGCGCGGGCGTGGGCGGTGCTGATCTCGAGTTCGGTGCAGGACATCGTGAAGTGCACGGACCTGGTCCGGATAGAGTCGAGCGTCCTGCAGCTCATCGACGTCGTGGAGCGCTACAGGGCCAGCGCGGTCGTGCGGCGCTTCACCCTGCCCCTCATCGGGGAGGAGACCGCGTGGACAGAGATCTTCGCGGGCGGGGAAGGGGGCGACCTGCAGGAGCCCTGCGCGAGGATAGAGAAGGCCATCGTCGAGCTCTCGGAGAAGGAAGGCGAGGGAGGCAAGCGCAGCGGTAGCGGCGCCGGCGCCGGCGCCGGTGGGTCAGCAGGAGGAGGCAGTGGCTCCAGCAGGCCCGGGCTGCGGGGAAGCTTCTCGATGGACCTGAAGCTGCCGCCCTGTCCGTCCTACTGGGCGAAGGGGCAGTTTGACCAGCTCACCCCGAACCGTCTCGCCGACGTCGTGACGCTGCTCCATGAGCCCGCCCGGTTCGCGGAGCTGGCGGAGCTCGTGACCCACGCGAGCGACGTGGGCCCGGCGAGCCGCGACTACAGCGCGGCCTGGAACTGCGTGCGCAGGGCGGAGGGCCCGGCGCTCGGCCGGGAGCTGAGGCGGGCTCTTTCGGCGACGCTCGTGGCAGCGGGCGAGCTCCCCCTGCCGCGGGTACCCCCACCCCCGCCGGCGTACGTGCCCAGGAAGAAGCTCACGGAGCAGATAGAGGCGACCATCCTGCACCCTTTCCTTCCGCTGGGGATCGCGGGGATCGGCGGGCCCAGCGGGTCGGGCAAGACCGTCCTCGCCGCGGCGGTCGTCCGGGACGCCACAGTGCGCCGACGGTTCGGGGACCGAGTCTTCTGGCTGCACGCGGGGAAGGGGGCGGACCACCGCCTGGTCTCGGTCCTGCAGAGCCTCGCCGACACGGTGTACGCGTGGCTGACGGACGGCGAGCATGCTGGGGTGGCATCGTCGTCCGCGTTGCCAAGACGCAGCGTGGGCAGCGGCGGCGGGGGCGGTGACGCGGGCGCCGCGCTGGCGGACCCGAACCTGCGAGAACCGGTGCGTTTCCGGGACCAGGACCAGGCGGTGAACTACGTGGCGGACCTGTGCCGGGGGCCGCTGCTGGCCGGTTTCCGCTGCCTGGTGGTGGTGGACGACGTGCACGAGAGGGAGGTGGTGGACGCCCTGTGGAAGTCGGGCTGCCAGCTGCTCGTCACCAGCCCGGTGAAGGGCCTGCTGCAGGCGGTGGGGGCGGAGGCGACGGTGGCGCGGCCGCTGGGCATGGAGGTCGCCAGGCAGCTGGCGACGAGGGCGGCGGGCGAAGTGGCGCTGTGCGAGGAGGGGGGGCGGCTGGTGGACCTGTGCCGCGGGTGCCCGCTGGCGCTGGCCATGTCAGGCGCGATCACGCAGGCGGTGTTTAGCGGCGGGAGCGATGCTCGAGAGTACCGGAATCCCGGGCTGGCCACGCCCAGGTCAACAATCGGCGAGGATACGGCAGCGGGCGGTGGCGGTGGCGGTAGAGGTAAAGAAGAAGAACCGAGCACTTGGTCGTTTAGCACTCTGGCCGCTCCCGTCGGAGCCTGGGTGGAGCAGGTGGTGGTGGGCACCTCCGGTTCGCCGCCGACCAATCGGCAACGCCAAGGCGGCGATGCTCCGTCGTCCAAAGATAAGCGGAGACCGGCGGCAACAGGCCCCGAGGAAGACGTCCGTGGAGTAGCATGTGCGGGCGGTGATGGTGCGGTGGCGGCGGCGGCGGCGGCGGCGGCGGCGACCGTTCCGGGTCACGAGCTAGGCCCGGAGGCGACGGCGTGGGCGAACCTTGCCCGAAGGGTTGACGCCGCGCTTGCGAGGCTGGGTCAGAGTCGAAGCGCGCTGTGTGGTTTGCTCGCCGAGGCGGGTCCCGAGCAGGAGTTGCCAGTGCGTCAGCTGGTGGCGGTGCTGACAGAGGTGATGAAGGCGTTTTTTTTTTCTTTTTTTCGGCGTTGGTACTGCTGTGGCCGTTTCACACGATGCACCCCGAAGTTGGACGAACGTAGCGGATGTGGGGATGCACAAGAGTAATAACACCGAGGACTTTTTGTTCTCGTCGAGTGAGCAACGTGAGGAGAATGCCGAACAAACGAAAGGTGTTCTTGTTGCACTCTTCTGTTTGTGTCCTGCCCCTTGAGCGTGCCTTTCACAGGTCTGTACCGTTGTCTTCCCTCACGTTGCCCAGTCTATACTCGGGAGCCTCGGGGGAGGGGTAGTGACGTTGTACACTGTGTTGTATGTTTCTATACGTTTCTTGCCGCATTTGCAGTGCTCTCATCGGACGTTTCGCCCTAGAAGTATTTGCGTTACTGCCAGCCTAGTTATGTGGGTGCCGCTAAACGTTCTACTTTGCTCAGAGAGCCTATCGCCCCCTTCGCCAAAGTTTGATTTTTGTTCTCGAGGTCATTCAACGGCCTGGTTATTTTTTTATCATGGGCATGTCCACCCAAGTACAGGAGGAGCGCGGCAGTGCCGCCAAGTTCGTATTTAGTACCTGAGTCCGATCTGTGCGTCCTCTGTGGGGAATAAGCATATGGAAAGTATGGTATGGTTGTGGTCGTGATGTATGCGGTTGGGGTCCAAGTGCGCCTTCCCCCCCCCCCGGAGAGCACATGCCAGTGTGCTCCTGTCACTTGCCTGTGGGGTGAGCATCCTTGTTCTATGGAATAAACGTGATGGCTACGCGCGTTCTCAACACCAACCGCTGAGGGCGTCAGCGCCACGAATACGATGAGCTAGGCGATAACGATACATCCATCGTGTTCGTGGCGCTGCCGCCCTCAGCGGTTGGTGTTGACTACTGGGGGCTGCATTATCCCAGGAACGCGCGTTGTCATCATGTATGTATATTGCACAGGCCAATGATCGCTCACCCCACTAGACCAGTGGCCGGAGCACACCGGCACGTGCTCTCACCCCGCGCTTGGACCCCAACCGCATACATACCCATCACACACATATTTCCTACGCGTATCCCCCACAGAGGACGCACAGATGGGACTCATATCTAAGTACCACAGTCAATGGTAGACTGACCATAAAGAAAAACACTACTTGAGAAAACTTATTTCAGCAAAACTGGCAACGCATTCAACTCAACGCGTCCCCATCAGTTTGTTCACGAATCCAACGCATTGGTCTTTCTGGAAATTATCCCAAACCGTCAACACAATAGAATCATACTCAGAGAAGTACCCAAGAAGTACCTGTGTGCTACGTCAGAAAGGCGTCGGAACGAAAACAGACATTACCGTAAAAACAATGTTAAGGAGTTGACACATCTTCGAACAATGTTTCAACTTCTTGACCAATCATAACGGGCATTCGGAAAGTACTGGGACCCCAACCATCACTCGTCAAAACATGTCAAATCCTTCCTCCAACATAGTGTTCAAGGACCAAATCCTAAACAGCGCAAACCTGCGAATTCGCTGTTGCACAAGAAACTGTAGAAAACATAGGCAAACATCCATGCGAACAGCCCCCTTGCTGTCACATCCCAAACATCACCCCGAGCTAATATCTCGATGCCAACAGCCCCCCTGCTTCGACGTTTTCCTAAGACACAAAGATAGGCAAGACCAGAAAACAAAACATTTTCGGCCCATCATGCCCTCTAGAATCATGGTCATTCACGACATCCCCCCCCATGATTCCCGATGCAACAGCAGCAATGTATACGAAGAAGAAAAACCATTGCAATAATTTCAACAACCGCTGCTAGGAAGGCGAAGAAACGAAGAACATGAACACGTAACACACATGGCATCAACCTCCAGGAAAATTTCGTATCGAATGTAAACTGTCTCCCGAACTGGCACTCCGGAAGCTTCCCTGCTCCCTATGCGGTATGCCTTCATGAATGTCAAACAACGCGCTATGATCCTGCTATTCTCGGTTGTTGATGTGCTTCTTTCCTCGAGTCACTGTCGTGTGCCGCCTTTGTGTGTCACGGTGGGAGTCTTCCCCGATCACGCCACCCAGCAGCTTGAGCAACATCGCGCGCATCAATGCATACATGACCCCCCCCCCCCC
>CACKRE030004973.1:94918-107121 GCA_902602495.3 Ectocarpus sp. CCAP 1310/34 | reverse complement strand
GACCCCCCCCCCCCATGTCCACTTGACCTTGCCCTTGAGCCTTTGAGCCTTTGAGCCTTTGAGCCTGGTTTCTATCTAATCCCTCTCTTGTGCCCCATCCGTCGCCGCCCTGGACGACTGGACTCGCTCTGGCGCGCCTTTCCCACAGCTGGCACTCCAGGAGGCGGACAGAATTCTGGGCGGCTCGGGATGGGCGGTGGAGTGCTACCTCTCGTTTGCCCTTCTTCCAGAGGGGCACCCCCTGCCCCCGCCCGCGCTGGAGGAGTTTTGGCGTAGCGGGCAGGGGGACGAGGAAGGGGCTGCCGCCGCCGCCGCCGCCGCCGCCGGCCGGGGCGGTTCTTCTTTCGCGGCGGCGCACAATCTCCCGTCGCCGGTAGAAGTCTTCGAAGCGCTCCGGATGGTGTGCCGGGCGGGCGGGGGCGAGGGCGCGGACGGGCTCGTCCTGCACGGGCTGCAGCGGCCGGTGGTCTCGTGCCTGGCCCTCAGGCACCCGGAGGCCATGCAGAAGGCGGCGCGCCGCAGAGCGCGGACGCTGTCCCGGATATCATCCCTCGTGGGCACCTTCGACGATGCCTGCTGGGGGTTGCGGGGCGCGGATACTGGGACAGGGGGCGCGAGTGGCGGCGATGACAGCAGCGGCGGCGAGGGTGTTGCTGACGCGATTCCGTCCGGGCTCCTGGGCAGTGGCCGTCCCGGCCCGCCGCACCACGGGTACGGCGGTTTTTCCCGGTACGACTATCTGGTGGCCTCGTGGGACGCCCTCCCCGCTCCTTACTCGCTGACGTCCGCGGTGGCTGGGTACGTCTCGTCGGTGAGGGCGGCCTACCGGGCAGCGAAAGCGGCGGCGGCGGCGGCGGCGTTGGTATCGTCAGGGGGGAACAAGGCCGAGGGCGGCGCGGAGGGAGCCGCCGCCGCCGCCGCCGCAGGAGGGGCGGGGGGGTGGGCCGCGGCGCGAGCGCTGGCCTCGGCGGCGGACATGCTGGCGCTGGCGGGGCAGCTGTCGCGGGCGATAGCCGTGTACGAGGAAGCCTGCGGCCTGCTGGCGGAGGAGGCGGCGCGGGCGGCGGGGGCGGTGGGGGTCTCGCAGAAGGAGCGGGCGGCGAGGGAGTCGCACCACAAGGTGGCGTCCATGCTGCGGGAGGTGGCCATGCTCGCCGCGCAGTTCGAGAGGGAGGCGCCGGCGATACGGCTGCTCCAGCGCGCCGTAGAGATGCACCTGTCTGCGCTGGAGGCGAGCGGGGTGCTCGTGCCTCACTTCGCCGGGGGGAACGAGCACAGGTCGAAGCTCAAGGCCGACGGCGGTGATGCCGCGGTGGCGGCGGCAGCGGCCGCTGCAGAGGCGCAAGGGAGGGGGGCAGACGTTACGTATCGGGCAGTAGTGGACGATGCGCGGCCGCTCTGTTCGCGGCTGTGGCTGCAGTTCCCCGTCGGAACACGGGAGCGCGCGGCGTCGGCGGGTAGAGGGGACGGCGGCGGTGGCGGCGGCGGTGGCGGCGGAGGGAACGGCAACCTGCCGGCGTTCGGTAGGCTTGACGTTGTGGGGACGTGCGTAGGGGACCTCGGGCTGGTGCTGGCGTGCACGCGGGTGCTGCGGCAGGAGGGGAAGGTCGACGAGTCCGCCCAGCTCGCGGAGAAGGTGTACCCGGTGCTCAAGGAGATCCTGGGCGCCGACCATGCCTTCACCAAGGCCGCGCTCGCCGCGTTCGTCGGGCAGGGCATCGTGGACCAGTGCTGGAAGGAGGCGGACGTGCACGGCAGCGGCAGCAGCGGCGGGCACCCGTCGCTCCCCAGCCCCACGTCTCGCCGCCGGCTGGCGAGGAGCTCCGGCGGGCGTGGCGCGTCCGCCGCCGCCGCCGGGAGCGCCGCCGCCAGCGCCGCCCAGAGCACGGCCGGGTCTTCGTCGCTAGCGGCGACGACGCTGTCAGACCTGTCGCTGCCGCCGTCCCCCCTCCCCGAGGAATTTTACGCCAGGTACTCGTCGTCCGTAAACAGCGCGAAGAGCGGCCGGGGGGACGCCCCAGCAGTCGGCCACGGGGGAAACGGCGGCGGCGGTCGCGGCCGCGGGCGAAGCAACAGCGGTTCCAGCGGTTCGGTGACCTCCGGCACCGAGGGCGACGACGGCGAGGACAGCGACAGCGGCAGCAGCGGCCCTCTAGGGGTGCACAGGCGGGCGGGGCCCGTGGGCGGGGGCGCGTACGGCAGCCTGTCCTTTCCCAGGAGGGTGCTCAACGGCGGGAGGCAAGAGCACGGGTGGCGGATGGAGGGGGCGCACGGGTGGGGCCAGGGCGAGACGGCGGCCGCGGCGTCGTCGTCGTCCGGCGGGCTCCAGAGCTCGCGGATGCAGAAAGATATCTACTTCCGGCACCGCACCCGCAGGGCGCGGGCGCATGCGTTTCTCATCACGGCGGCTACGCGCGCCCGGCTCAAGAACGCGGATCGTGACGAGGCAGGGCTGTTCTTGCGAGATCTCGGGAGGCAAGCCGGTGCGACATTATCCAGCAACAACGGCGGCGGCGGCGGCGGCGGGCATGGTGTGGCGGGGTTGGCGGCATCTCCCGATGGAACTCCGCAGATGCCCAGACTAACTAGACGGTCGTAGACGTTTGCTGTGCGAAGAGCGTTTGGTTGTTTTCCGGTAGGCGTTTTCAGGTTGCTTTAGACACGAAATATATTCATGTCCGGATATCGCTCAGCAAACAAAGAGGACGTTCGTTTTCCTTCCCTTCCACCTCCTTCATTTTTCTCTGTTGTTTCTTGTGCTGTCAGGGCCTAAGAAGCGTTGGGGGTCTCGAGCATTTGCGCAAAGTACTCCCCCGCCCCCTCTGCTGGCCTGGTCATCGTTATTGTAGATTTGCCCCCCCGTGTGGTGTTGTCCTCGATGCATTTTTCGTTGGTCTCCTCCCCCTTTCCCTTTCCACCTTTTAGTTTTTGTGCTTGCTTTGCCGCCATCGCCATCTAGGTGGGAAATGATGATGGTGGATGACTTGATGTATTGCGAACGCATCAGTAGTAACTCGTGTGCAGCAGAACGGAGCTTTGTGAAAGGAACAGCACTATCAGTCTAGTCGGCGCTGCTGCTGTACTGCCATGTGTCGAGTTCTGTAGAAGGCAAGGAAGTCCAACGCCCACGTGCTAGGGATCATTATGACATGTACGATGGGTTTTGCGGTGTGTGGGCGCGGTTTGTATATGGGAGTCACTGGTCGTAGTTCAAGCGGTCCTCTCTGGTCTTGTTGTTGATGCTTGTGCCGCGTTATGGTATTTTACCCTTTGCGAAGAACTCGAGCAGCCGGGTCGTCATGTTTGATGACTATTCTCACCACACTCGGTAGATATGTTTTGGCGTTCATGTGTCACGTCAAGCGACGCATTCATTCGATCCATACGGGCGGGTATGTAGATTATTAGGGGAGGCACCGTCCGCCTAAGTGTTGTGTCTGCTGCTGCTACCGCTTCTGCTGCTGCTGCTGCTGTTGTAGGTTGTCGTTGTCTGTTAAAGCGTCCGACGTCTCTCTTTGTTGATTTTTCCTGGCCGACTCCATTGTGCCGCATGCCGTTCGAGCGCCAAGAAAAAGAAAGCATTCATCCCGTGGGTTATAGGGGTGGCTATGGAGCAATCTTCTGGCTACTCATGTAGCAAGCTTCTTGTTGCCGAAGAGAACCGTGTATTGCCGAGCGCTTCTGCCTTCCTTCAAGTTTCAAGTAAAAATAATATTTCCAGTCAGTCAGGTGGGTCTGTTTTTGTGTTCATTTGGGCATCCACTGTTTCTCCTGTTGTCGTTGTTAATGGTGTTTTTGTGTCCGACTCGCCACCCTCACCGCCATTGGCTACCTGGTGACCGGTTGGTTGTGATCGCCCGGGGGTGGCAGCGTGGCTTGTGGTTGGTTGGTTGCCTCTTTACTCTTTTTTATTACTGTACGCCTTCTTTGTCTCCTAGCAAGAGGCCGTCCGCACATTATGCGCACGTGCTTAGCCCTTCCTCTCCTTGTTCCGATACTTCGCGGCTTTGTACGTTTTTACTCCTCCGGGTAGTGGGGGAGAGATGTGATAGCGCTTGTGCGGTGGGGGTCCTGTAACCCAGTTCCCCATCTGTCTCTCTTTTTCTTTTGCTCTTTTTTTTTGTTCCCCGGGAGTCTGAGGTAACAAAACAGGTACAACACGCACACGCGCGCAGGCGCAAATCTAAGTGGCGGTGACTGGTCGAGACAAAGAGTTGGAAGGTTCCATCTACAGACTGTGTGCCAGTTTTGATATTTTTTTAAGGGAGTCTATCGTCCAACCAAAGCGAATGTTTGGTGGAGGTTGGTAGCGATGATGCTGGAGCACTCTTTGCTGTAAGTGATGCTGCCAGTCCGTGGCGGTGTATGCGTTCCGGAAGAAGAGCGGAGGGAAGGCGTCATCACCAGTATTAACAGACATTCTTGGGGACTCTTTATTTCTCGTTTTTAACGGGTGTCGCGTAGCATCGATAGCTCGGTGTTGTGTGTGTACGTACGTCCATCCATCGGTTCAAATGTATATTTCGAGAAGAATGAACGCAACAGGGGTCGGTTACGACGACCAACATGGCGTTGGGGGGCTAAATTTTATGGTTGTAATCTATGCTGTTAGTACTGCTGTTTCGATCCATCCATGCTCTCGTACGTGTTCATTCTCAGCTATCTGTCAGGGTCGTGCCTGCGGGATGCAGTAGGGGGCCGGGTGTCGTTGCACACGGTCATACTGTCATAATGTTTCTCTTCGCCGCAGCTTGAGGGGTCGTCGGCGGGCTACAAGACAGCAGCTGTTGCTTTCAGCACACCACCCGTCAGGCGTGGCGGGCGCGTGATGTTTCTTGAAGCCAACATAATTATGATTGCATCACACGCATGCATGCCGGGTGGATATATTGTACATGTGAGCGCGCTCGTAGCAGCGCGTTGCGACACACCACTCTGTTCGAAAATACAACGGACATCATTCGGAAACAAGCGCGCGAGCACCACAATTAATGGTGCAATGGTCCCTCCCTACAAGTACATTTCCGATTCGTGGCGCGATTCGGACCCGACGTAGCCGCATGCATGTCGTTTGTGTGTCTCTTTGAGATCGTGTTTCTGTTGCTGTGGACACGAAGGGAGATTAAGGTTGACCTCGAGGGAGTTTTTCGAGACGTCATCTCATATCTTGCCCGCGCTGTTCGTCCGAAGTCTTGTCATGCACATGCAAAAATGTCGTTTCCAGCTGGGGTCGCACGTGACCTCTTGTCTTGGATTGCGGCACGAACGAGTGAATTTGCTCTTGTGCTGAGCACACGAACAAAGCCACCCGGGGTTGGGCTTCACACAGTTTGTTCGAAACCACCCAAACCGGGGAAAAAAGCTGACCCCCTCTCCGACACACACTTTGTTACTTGTAAGACATGGAAACAATAATCACAAACACGCATGCGCCAACGAAGGATAGGAACCATGGAGGAACGCTCCTGCGTGGTATACAGCAGTAGCACCTGAAGCGCAAGGAGTCAAGAGGGTGATGATGGGCTGGCCGCAGTCAGAGCGACGAGACGAACGAAAGGCGCGCACCAAACTCAAAACAAAAAACCACACGAACGAGCGACTATCTACGCACCCCACCGCACAGCACACCCACACCGCCGCCAGCGCGGTGTGAGGAGCTAGAACAAAATGTCTACTTACCACCCGTAGCAGCAGCAGCGGCAGAGCAAAAACACGCACGTTGTTGTGAATCTACGTGCACAAAATGTCCACTTACCACCCGTAGCAACAGCAGCAGCCGAGCACAAACAACAGTGTACACGCACGTTGTTGTCAATCTATGTGCAAATCTACGTGTATGTCTATCTCTCTTTCCGTGGGCGAGGCCCCATCTACACCAAGCGACGTGTCGTCGCTGTTGCTGGCGGGCCGGCACGCCAACACGGGAACAACGATGCACAAGAGCACAGGAAGAGGCAAGACGCAACCAACACCCCTCTCCCCCCCACCGCGCCCTCTAAACAAACACCACCGAACAGCACCAACGGCAACGACGACAACGACAACGACAACAAGAGAACGACGTCAAGCAAAAGAGACCACCACGAACTAAATCACAGAGCGCGGAACGCCTTGGGCAACGACGGCCGGGCGAACAACGCAAGAAAACTCAAAGATTTTCGTTCTAGACTATATGTTGTAAATCGTACCCCACCCCCCCCATCTCCGCGGACAAACACTCCCGGCATTATTAGCGCGGGTCCGTTCTTCGGCCAACTTGCACAACGTCTCGCAGATCACGCAATGCACCACCAACGTGGGAGGAAAAATTAGTTCGCGTCGCGATGGGGAGGACCAAAAGGGTGTGACACTCTGCACCACCGCATCATGACCTTTCGCCAAACACAAAAAAAAAAAACACACGTACCACCTGTGATAGATAGATCCCCCATTGACGACATCACATCCCAACCACGCCCCCACCAATCAGACACGTCCCTCGCTTGCTCCAGCTCAAGCGCCGTCTCTCGTGCGCTCAGCGGGGCAGGCCGGCCGAACTCCTACGGCGCCCACGGCGGCCAGGGGATGTCTTCCTCTTGCGGCCAGAGGTTCGAGGGGACGATTCGGCAGCGGCGACGACGGCGGCGGCGGCGGCGGCGGTGGCGGCGGCTGCTGCTGCTGCTCCTGCTGCTGCTTCGCCCCGGGGGGAGGGCAGAACGCTCTCGCACTCCACGAGCTTGAAGGCCGCGGCCAGCTCCCACGGGGGGCGGGCTTCGGGGGGCAGGCCCTTGTCGCCGACCGGCATCATCGTCGCCGCGTACGTGGGCGCGCCCACCGCGTCCGCCAGCAGCACCCAGCCGCCGCCGCCGCCGCCGCCGCTGCTGCTGTCCTTTCTGGTGTTGCCGCTGCATCTGTCGCCGCCTCCGATCCCCGCCACGAGCGCCGACAAGTTTTCCTTCTTGGTCGTCTCGTCCGCGGACGGCTGCTGCTGCTGCTGCTGTTGTTCGAGGTGGGAGAATACGCCGCACACCTCCAAGCCGTTCCGTTCGCCTTCTGCCACGACAACCCTGGTGGAAACCACCTCCGCCATCGGCAGCGGGTGCGAATGACCGCCGCAGGGGGTGTGGCAGCAGTAACACCCGCCGGGCTCGTCATCGCTGCCGCCGCCGCCAACACCGCTCAACGCGCCACCGAACTCAAGCGCGCGCTTCATCAGCCACTGCGGTGAACAAGCGGGGGGTGGGGGGGGGTTCCAGAAAATCATTATAAGCGCACAGAGTGATTCCCTGGGGTAGAGATAAGGGGGCGGGGAGAGCGGGGGGGGGTTGATGATGGATGATGCTCTCCCTGCGTATGGCAGGAGGGGCGGTGGACGTTAAAGACTGATGCCAACCATGGAGTGGACCAAGGGCGAGAGATAGGGAGGGAGAGAGGCGCCTACTGTGGCGTTTCTACAGCTACGCTGGCGTGCGCATGAACGCGAGCAAGGAAGAAAGGTGGTGTACGGGAACGGAGCGGCTCGGGAACGGCAGAGCTTGGAGTTTACGGTGCAAGAAGACGAAAATCGCTTGCTTGTCGTGGCAGAAAAAAGAGCGAGTAGCGTGGCACTATGCGTACGCGCCCCCCGCAGAAAAAGAAGCGGGGTGCAGAATGCGACCCTCGACAACATAGGCCGGGTTTGGCCTTTGCCTCAACAACATAAGCCGGCTTTGGCCTCAACAGCATCACCCCAAGAAAACGCAACACCAAGCTTGTGAGACATTACAAGGCACACTTATTTTTTTCTGTTATTGTCCAGCGTAGCCAATACGACATGCATCCCAACACCAGCGGAACCAACTGCTGACCACCATCACAACCACCACCAACAACAACAACAAGAGGCAACGACGCAGACAACAAGAGACACGTGCCTGCTTGGTCGCGGGTATTTCCCACCCGGTCTCATCTGAGTGCTGCCTCTGCTGTACGCATACGTCGCAACCAGAACCATCCTTCACGGCGTGCTGGACGGGGGTCATGACGCTGCTCGACCCCGAACGCGGCATAGCAGTGGTGCCGGACACTGCAGCTTGCAAGCACTCCCCGGCGGCCGAACTACAATCCTGACCACGACAGAAGAAAAGGAAAGATACGCACGCATGGTTGAACTTCAATCCTGACGACGATAGATTGATTGTACACAGAGAAACGTATCAAATGCGTTAAGCGTGGTTGCACAAACCAATGTCCGCATCATGGATCCGATCGGTCGTGTGGCAGGTAATAAGGGCGGAGGCTTGCGATAGATTGTGTCCAGAACACACACACACTGTTTTTGCCAAACTGAGACAGGCTGGTTGATATGTTTTCAATAGTCTGTCCGCGAGCGCGGCCGATTGCTACTACGACAGACGCACGCGCACACACAAGCTCCGCAGCGCAAGGAGAAGCCAGACAGAGTATTCTGGTACAGGGCGGTGATGTTAGCACGGGAGATCGAGATGACGGAGCAGAAATGCTGCTGGGTGGTGGCCCTGAGTGTTTTCCAGTGTGCTCCAGAAGCAGGACACCACGGTCCAACTCCTGCGTCACCCCTTCCCAGTAGACACCAAGCTATCACTGGAAGGCTTGTTCGTTCGCGTTGGTTTTCCCAAAGTAAGACTGGTGTCTTTGCATTGGCTTATCGCGGTCGGTGCCGTTCAAACAAACGCGCACGCGCGCGCGCGCGCGCGCGCACGGAGTGGGCAGGGCCGTCGAACACAGAAATATCTACATGTCGCCCGCAAGAGGAATCATTTACTAAACTGACTCGCGGACCGTTCGGAACAAACTTTTTCACATTTTTCATACCGTCCCCTCGGGCAAGAAGGTGTGCGTTATTCGGAGTGGGGGAAGTCTAGTTTAGTCTAGTCTAGGTGTTGCGTTATTTTTCGAAAAACATCGTGACACACTCATCCTCCAGGAGCACATACAATGTGGGTTGTTGGTGTTGTCGTGCCTAACCGTGATTGTAAATCTTATCTTCGCGCGAAAATAAACAACCCCAAATCCCAGCTGCTTGTTTGGCCATTCCCTCGCGGAATAGAAACGGCCCTATGCATACCGACGGTTTGCTCTTTCAAGCGCTAGAAAGACGACGCAGACCCTTAGCAACCATCCAGGGCTTCTCTTGCTCTCGGCGTTCCTTATAAAAAGCTCGACAAACGTTGACATATTCACATGTCACCCCCCCAATTACATGCCTCCTGAACCACGATTGATTGATTAATCTTGTCGTAGTTGTGGTACATGCGCACGAGAACAAGGTCCTCGCACGTTTAATTGTTGTTGCTCCTTCCGTAAAATCGCAACCTAGGTGTTTGTTTCATTTTGTGTGGGCTTATTGTTGCGCTAACAGAGGGGTTTTGGGTCGTGGGGTCTAGGGTCACAGCAGTGTCTTACCAGGTAGACTATGTAATTTAGCCCCGCAAGTACCGAGTGATGTAGATGTGGTTTGATGTGGTTTTCACGGTACACCAAGTCGACTAAAATAGACTACAACCGCTGATTGCTTGAGTCTGCCGGCACAGGGTCAAAACGTGTTTCGTGCGTGGGTTCAGGCTGTGCCACACGCAGATTCTAAGGAAACATCAACAACAACAACAACCAGCTGAATGAAGCAAAAAGGTCTCGTCTAACAAAGTGTGTGAGCATAGATTTGCAACATCCATACCCATCAATATTCTAGCAACAGCAGTTGCGCCGACAATTAAAAACGACGTCGCATGAAAGCAAGCTGGGGGCCGCTGCGTGTGTGTGTGCTTGGCTAGGCGCTCAAAACAGCATACGACAGAGCAGAGCGTGCAATCCCTGATGCACCGCCATTGAGAGCTTTTGAGGGAACGGACATATATGCATTGCTTCGGGATCTCAAGTGCGTGTATCACGGCGGATTTTTTGCACGCGAGGCAGGAACGTCCATCGAAACGTACACATTGATGGACCTTCTGTACTGCAGTGTACAGATAGTTATTAGTAGTCAAAGGCGGATTGACTATTTTCTCTCCACCATCAATTTTCTCTCCATCGATCGTGATATGGACCCACCTTTGCCATGCGATATTCCTCGCCAGGATCAACAGGCTAACCAGCTGTATGTATGTGTCCGCACGTTGGCACGGCCTCGCTGCGTGCGAAAAACCCCGATGCTGCTACTGCCGCTCGATGCGGCTGCTGGATCCCGCCGGATGGCCAAGCCCTATCTTGGGTTAGCGGCGCAAGTTGGCCTCTCGTCGCGAGCTGCTACAGGGGCAAAGGGTGCACCGAGAGCGAAGGTCAAGATACGCCGTGTTGCACTACAGCCGTCTTCATAGAACGTGGATGGATACGCATCATCTCACGTGTCTGGAAATGTGCATACTACAACACCAACCAGTGATGTTTGAGACACTTTCAGTCAGCACGTGAACCGCTGCGGTGAATATGCCGGCGCAACGCACGGATGATGCTGCTGGGCGGTTAGTTGCGACACAACCGAACACAGAAGAACGGACGGGTGCGACTTCCAAGCTGCTTGTACCGTTGAGCACGCACATGACCGCAGTAGAAGGTAGAAGCAAGCGCAGATAGATAGGTGGCACATGCACCGCCCGCGGTGTGAGGAACGAACGAGGCTACTCGTGTTCCTCCTGCATGTGTGTTCTCGGTCGGGCAGTTGGGATTTTCAAAACCAAAATATTTTCGGACCGCGACATACATCCAACACAGCTCGCCGAGAGTTCCTGGCTCCCGCTATCCAACAGCGCGCAGCAGCGAAGATGTCATCCCCAAAAGAGGCTACCTCAAGCCCGTCTGTGCGTTAGGCCCCCACTCACATGTGGGTATTGAGCCAGAAGCTGCGTCGGTCGTGCGGAGTGAAAGATCCAGCCAGCCGTCGGTGAATTTGTCGTATGTGCGACTGAACGCGTGGAGCTCGGAAGCATGTATGTGCTATGCGCAGTGTGTGTCTCGTGCGCGCTATGTCACACAGCACTGCGTGCGTAAGGTGCAGGTACAGAGAAAGAAGGTTTGTGCGTTGGCTCCGTTGGTGACGATCGGTGCAAGGCCCTGGTGCTGTATGCTCGCTGTCGTCGCGTGTGTGTCTACCATCGTGCTGGAGCAAGCAGCCCAGGGCGGCAGCGTTCAAATTTATTGCGCCAAGGACAACCCCCCTCTCCCGCCGAGAAATGACACACGGAGCCACTAGCCCTTGACACGTGTGGCGAGCAGCGGTACAGGGCGAGACAAAGGAAGCAGTCACATGTACCGAGTTTCCTCTTTGTGAACGAGGGCATCGAAAGGTTCAAAGTAATCACACCTGAAAACCCAGAGTTTTGGGAGCTCGCATCATGTGTTGGTGTGTGTTCCAGCAGTACTAAGGTCGTTCCAAAAAATATGTGTAGTGTACGTAGGTCCCGACATGACGCCGATAAACGCCCGATTTGACCCGCACTACATCGGGATCTCCAATGCGTAGTCTTTCTACGAACCATTTATTGCGGGCGCCTTCCACATGTACGACTTTCACACATACAAGAAAGGTTGATGAGTTTGACAGAAGGGGCGGTTGGGCCGGGCCCACCGTGTGTTTCGATCTGAACAACATCCTTAGCATGTATCGTCCGTGCCTGACGGTGCCCGCCGCCCAAGTCGGCCAGTGGTAAGTCTGTTGACCAACAGGAAAAGTGCGCCTTGGCCACAATCTATCTGCAATGAACGGATGGTGTTTACTCGTTGTGTTGGGCTCTCCTCGCACTAAACCGCGTGTCACAAACCTCCAGTTTTTGGTCCACGGGCAAATCTAGAGGAACACGGGACCAATAACTGATGACGTCAGTCGCCTTGTCGCCTTTGAAGGTCTACCTGCCTGGAAACCACCAAATAAAACGCCAAGATTTTCCATCCTTCAGAACTAAAATCAAACTCAAACCTCAGCAAGACGCGCACAAGGCAAGACACGAGGCAATTAATCATGTCGCATCCATCGATCCACCCCGGTTCTTGCTTACGCAAAAGCGCAAGGGAATGCCACCAATCAGCAGGTCCATGGCTGCAACATGCACACGATGCCACAAGCTTCCAAGCCCAACTCGACGAGTACATCCACCAAATAGGCCCAGCCACAGAGTGAGCTGCAATGCCTCGGGGGGCGGGGGGTGACGCAAGGGAAGGCAAGGACAGCAGGGGGGATCGTTCTCGACGAACGCTCCCCCCCCCCCCCCCCC
>CACKRE030004973.1:74879-94846 GCA_902602495.3 Ectocarpus sp. CCAP 1310/34 | reverse complement strand
CCCCCCCCCCCCCCTCCCGGGAAAATCCTCCAAAAAGCAAACACGCACGCGCGCCAGCTTCTGCGCGAGGCATCGCCGTCAAAGGCACAGTAATTCCCGTGTCCTCTCTAAACCCCTCCACTACCCCCACCCGCCTCTTACAGATTTAAAGTCCGAAAACATTGCTGTACGCCGCAAACTTGTCTCCGTTTATCTCTCTTTGCACACCGGGTTATTTAGTCTATAGTTTTTCTTCCTCACTCACTAACCAATTGTGTGAACCCCCCTGCACCCCCCAACCTCTCCCGCTTCCCGAACCCTCTCCTTCTGTAGACAGTCGCCCACAACAAACGATGCTCCACCGAAGAAGAAAAGGCGGAAAAAACAACCACCACCAATGAAAGAAGCATTTCAACGTATTCGTTGGGTCAAAAGCTTTATCAATACATCCAAGAGGGAGCAGGCGAAACGGAAAAACAATCAAGCTTCCCCGGGCTCTGTTTACTTCTTGTTGGGGAACTTCTGCTTGGCGAGCGAGTACAATAGCACGCCGGCGATCGCGACGGCCGAGCCTATGCTGCCGAGCGGGGTGAGCTTGTGGCCGAACACGAGGATGCTGACGGCGATCAGGAAGACGCGCTTGACGGTGTTGGCCACGGCGTGGGTGACGGGGTGGATGGCGTCAAGGCAGTAGAAGGCCACCTCGCTGCGAAACCCCCAAGTTCCGACGACGCACGAAAACACCACGACGGGCGAAGAGAGGAAGTGGGCAAAAAAAAACGCGATACAGCGGTGGTTGCGTCAACAATCACACATCGATCGATCAGTGCTGTGCGTGCTGCAGCTTCATCGACCGCTATAACACGTTGACCAATCAAAAGACGCCATTCAAAGGGTAGCAGCTGGGGAGGGCGTGTACACGGGGCATGCCACAGTTCTTGATACTTCGCCCTCACGGCAACAAGATCGCGCAGAATGCCGCGTGTTCGCGATGGCCTTGACACGTCGCTGCTGTCACACCGCCCCTCTCCCGTACTTGAATTTGAAAAACACGGCACACCAAGCGATGACTGCAACACACAAGCTAGTTCCGTGCATGCTGTTGACGTTCGTCGTCGTGCTGGTATGGCCGAGTAGAATCATCGCCCCGAAGACAGATACATGAAGTGGGGGAGATGGTCGTTGCTTCACCTGAAAGTGGAACCTACGGACATACCCCAACGACTGCCTGCCTTCTTTGCCTCTATGTGGAGTCTCGTCCACCTACGTTCGACGAATCTTGGCTAGTATTTCTGGGCAACGGACTCACATCGCCACTCGGCCTTGCAGCGGCGCCGAGCTGCGTATTTTCTAGTGCATGCCACGCCCGCAGGAGGATGGGACCCGAAGCCTCTTTTAACTCTGTTGCGCGTGAAAAGATGGTGTTTTGCAACCACAACACCCGCGGCCGACAACGGATCGAGGCTCACTTGTACATGTAGAAGAAGATTCCACTCAAGAGGGCCCCCTTGGCCAGGGTCTTCTTGGTGTGTCCCGCGGCGATCGCCGTGTCGTAGAGGCCCTGCAGTTGCTTGCCCTCCACCAGCCACGCGAACGGGGCGAGCATGATCGTCGCGAGGATGGTCATGACGCCGTAGAGGTTGCCCGCGTCCATGTTTTCGCCCTTGGGCTTGTCCATCGACGCCTGGGGTAGAAACAAAAGCACGTTTGGCCAAGCGGATGCGTGCATCGGCGCGCGCGGGGGGGTGGAGAGGGCTCAGTCTACGCTTGGCCGAATCGGTCACTTTTGTGTTGTTGACCATATCATGCCGCCGTCGTTTGAGAGAAGGAGCATCGTTACCTACTCCTTGCACAGATACAACCCCCCGCGGCAAGGTTTCGCACTCGTTCATGCATTCCCTGTGCTCTACAGGTAAACCCAACTCAAAAGGCAAGATGGCTGCCTCCGCCGCCACCGCGATTGTTTCGGCGGCTGTCCGGACCAACAGCAACGCTTCGTTTTCTGTACAGCAGTAGGTGTCGTGCACAACGCTACCAACTGAGGTGTGCCTGCGTGATGGTGTCTCTCCTCGCCGCCCCCTCCTGTTGCGCCATCCCACGACCAACCGAGGCTTGCCGCCGCTTGTCCCTTTTGTACCGCAAGGTTTTACCTCTGTCTCCTGAAATAGCGCTCCGGTGCGCCAGCACAGGGCGGAATTTCCGTGCAGTGGCACACACGCCTCCAGCGACACCTGGTACGAGGTTCGGCAAAACTTTTCCCTCTCTCTTCACCCACGAACGAACGAACGCACGCGTGTGACACCACTGCTATTTATTCTCACCTTGGCGAGCACACCGCGGGAAGCCGCCGCAACGTTGGAGGTCATCGCGCCGCCGAATGCCAGCCACCTGTCCGACCACCAACAACACACGAATGTCGGGGCCGGTCAAAATTTTGGTCATTTTGGTGACGGACAGGAGAATGACCAAGCGAAAAAGAAGCCGCACAAAACCCCAGAAATAATGAAATATCGGGGAGGTTCATTCATGGGCGATACAAAGGTGTGTCATTCCATCAGTCACTCCCACTCCTTTGCAATTGTGGATAGACGTCATTTACCGTGTTCCTCTCTGCCCGACCTCCCCGAGAAGAGAAGAAAAAAAGAAAGGGTGGTGAACCCAGCAAGCGCTATTGTAGAGACTAGGCGACGCGAATACACGCGATCTTGGATCGATCTACGCTTCCAACGAGGTTTCGTGTTCGTCGTCGAAGTCGCCCACATGACACCGACCGACTTTGTTGGTGCTGTAATCTATTTATTCCCTTTATGACGACCGGAAGTTGCAGGCAGCACGTACAAGACGGAAGCAAACAAGCGCTCCTCGAGAGGGCAACCCCCCCCCAGAAAAACACCGAAGACTACGGAGAATGGAAAATGTATGATTGGGAAGCAAAGAGAAACATCTTACAAACTGACGTGAAGGGCGTAACACAGCAAGACACAGAAAAGTGCGTACAGACTGGACAAGCTTCGATGGGGAAGAGAATAAGCAAAATAAATAACGTCAATGATACAACGCACGTGAAGGAGAGCTCCTTGAGGGAGGCGATGGCGACACCGCCGACGACGGGGAGAAGCGCGGCGTAAACGGGCAGGGCGAAGATCTGGCCCAGGAACAGAGCGCTGAAAAGGGCCGTGAAGAGCGGCTCTCCCGCCTGCGACAAAGCAAAGAAAGAGTTACACAACACAGCAGACAAGACACACACACCCGGCGGTTAAGACACACGGACGGAACATCATCAGTGAACGCGCATGAATAAAAATAGGAAAACATCTTGGCGTGATCAATATCAATCAGCTTCTTCCCACCAACCGAAACCGTCGACAAGGCTAGAGCCGCGATGTACGTTATTTGTCGCGCTAATACGTAATACGTTCGTTGCTGTGCATACTCTGTGCTGCACAGTAATCAACGGAAACGTCTGTGGGTTACTTGGAAGCAGGCCATCCTGCTGATGGCCGACGATGTACATTTTTAGGTCGCATAAGCCACACTTGGAGCATGTGTATGATACATCATCACCAGGCTATACAAACACTTTAAAATGTATCTTAACGATGCAGATGCTTGTACTTACAGTAGCACCAGCTGGTATCACAGATGCAATTCAATGTGTAGGCCTAAACAAACTCGAAACAAGCCGAGTTTCCACCCAGTTTCTCTCCAGTCACAACAAATGAAATCACAACATCCCTTTCGAATGGCTGTGGTTATATCTCGAACGGGTGGAGAGTCCTGTGTGTATGATCTATATATTCTACGGTTGAAACTAAACAATTCGCCAGCGCCAGCACCAGCAGCGAAAGGACACACAAGGGGGACACAAAACAACTCAAGGAGGTGTTGAGCTCAGCTCGTGAACGCGGAGGCGTGACACCCACCGCAGGCAAATCGAGGCCACGAGAGGCAGTGTGTGCAAGGTGTAATGAGGTACTGCACTGCTGTTGAGAGGACGTCCGTCGTGAACTGTCAGTACTGCAATGCATGCGAGCGCTTGCTTCCCGGAAACTTGATGAACCCCTTACTTTCATTGTTTTCCAAGCATTTTCTGGCTGTGCCAAGACACCACCAGATTCCCTATCCCGACAAATGCTTTAGATTCCAGGGTAGAATACATGTAATAGAGGCAACATGAAAAAAATTCAAGATAATTGATTGTCTTTCAAATATCCAAACCATCGGTAACCTACCGTATATGACACAAGATAACACACCCCCTGGACCGATTTTCAAAACTCGATTTCTCGACAGTAGAAAGAGTTACAGCGCGGAAAACGGTGGAGTCGAAGGTGTCTCGTCTAGAGCTTTCCGAAAATGAATTGTGTCATTTATGGACCCTCTTCTTTGTCGCATAATCGAGCATAGAAAATTGGTCAAGGGGGTGTGTTATCTTGTGTCATATACGGTATATATCTTTCACAGCGTCAACAGATTAGTATGTAAAGGCAGGAATCGTTAGTTCTCAAATGGCTTCACACAGCAATGCAAAGGGATGGTACTGAGGTATTTCCAGACAAGATGGAATGGCGTATACTGGGCGAGTGTCTGAAACGCTAATAGTTGAGTACTCCATATCCAGCAACACCAGCAGACAGCAGTGTCGTGTACAAATGCTGAAGGTGTGAAGGGGGTGGGCAGGCGGGAGCAGCTCAAACGATGCCCCATCATTAATTTTTCTGTTCCAGGATTTATACACTGCTTGTTTGAAAGAAGCGTTTCAAGTGCATAGCTCTGCGTTGCTGGCTGCCTAAGCCAGGGCTGGACGAGGATAGATATTAATTATACTCGGCACCTTTCAACCAGCGACAACCGCAGGTAGTCAAAATTATGGTGCCCCGGAATTCCTGTACCAGGAGTAACCACACCTGATATACTTGTCGCTCTCCTGTTTCTCAAAGATCAGTTCCTCAAACTAACCTCGAAACTGGACCGAACTACAACTTTGATCTCGCGCTGGGCACCAAGGGTGCTTCGCACGCAACAAATCCACAAAGAAAAGTGCTAAACTAGGCCAGCACTATGCGTGGGAATTTGGCTCGTTTGAAGCACCACCGGTTGTGTATCTTTGGGTGGGTAGGTGACTGACGTATGTACACTGCTGCCGCAGGTCGAAGCCATGCCTATCTGAACAAACGACTCCTTGAAGGCGAGGTATCGTCGAGATAACTTCGGTTCGGAATATCATCGTTTTTCTCGCAACATGTCAATACCCCCCCGCCGCCCCCGCCCCCGACGAGTTCTATTTCGTTCCACTCGTACCTGGGCGCTGCACACGTACCGCAGGGATAGAGCATCGGTGCGCTAACACGCGCAGAGCGCAAAAAACATGAACAATGAATCAACGCTCCTGCTTTCGAGCAGCCAATAAAAACGATCCATTTTCGATTCGCAGATACATGAGGAGCAGCTAGATTTATGTTGAACGAAGAACGAGAGAGGAGAAAACGGAAAAGAGCGCGAATCAACGAAAAAACAGCAGCTGCTTTGCCCTTCTTGCAATGTTGCTGCACCATACTACTGCTGTCGTGCTCTGTGCTTACAACCACCGAAGGCGGTGCAACAACAGCCACCAGCACTCTCACACACCTTCACGATCTGTACGAAGCCGATGGCGCCGGCAGAGAGACCGACCACCGCCGCGATGTGGGAGGTGGTGTGGAGGGCCGCCAAGGGCAGCACTGCCTTGAGGTTCTCGCCCGACAGCTTGGGCGCCTTGCGCACGCCGAGCGCCCAGATCAAGCTCACGTAGACTGCGCCCACCGCCAGCTGGACGGTGCTCAGAATCCACGGGATGTTCATCCGGTTAAGGGTCGCCTTATTGTAGATGTTGTACCCGATCGTGAGGCTGTACCACACGAACAGGTAGAAGCCGACCTTGAGCGTGCTAGTCTTCTCCTTGGCGGGAGCGGCTCCCGCGGCCGACGCGGTCGCGTCACCGGAGTTGAGCACCAGCGCGGACTTGACGCGCTCCGCGCGGCCGCGGACCCACCCGGACCCGGGCACGTTAAGCGAAGCCTGCAGGACGTTCCGCGCCGGCGCGACCGCGGTGGCCGCGTGCCTCCCGCTGATGGCGGACGTGGACGAGGTGAAGGTGGTCTTGGTTGTCGCCGCGATCGCCGGCGCGCTCACGTGGAACGCGCATGTTTGCTTTGCGGCGACGGCCAGGGCGCTCACGGCGAGCGTGTATGACAGGCGCATACTGCTCGGCTTTGCTTCTTGCTCTCTCACTGGGTACTAGCACGCTGGGTAGTGTAGCGGTTGCTGAGAAAGCAAAATAAGGCTTTCACTTTTGTGTCGAAGGCAACAGCCCTGCGCGACAGGAGAAAATCGAGGCGCGGCAAAACCTTTCTTTTCGGTCATCCCCGTGTTCCCGTCTCCTCTGTTCAGGCATCACGCCTCCGAGACGAGGGGACGACCCACAATCGTGAACTTTTTGCATCGCACGACGCGATGATGAGAGGGACACAACGAACACGAAAACTGAGAGAGAAAATGAAGAGATCGTTCTACATACTGGGTGTCATTGTTGCAGAGATAGTGCGGTAGTGGACCCTCGTTATCTTGAACAAAAGTATCCCGACCTCAACGAGTCGATCGCTCGCGCCAAATCAATCAACAATCCCGATCGCGATGTAACTTTCTTCGAGATGAGTCGTGTGTTCAACCTTCGTGTGTCCATCTTTCGTAGGTGTGCGGTTACCTTGGCAGATAGCAGCATGACAAGCAAGCGGCCGCGAGTTTCGACCTGCTGCTACTGTTGTTGCTGCCTTCGGCGACGACTTTGTTTCCCGAAGTCGTCGCGGATCGACGCGGCGAAAATGCTTCGCAGCCTTCTTTCCTGTCTGTGGGGTCGCGTTCTGTGATCCCCCTTTGATAGCGACCAGGTTGACCTTCTAAAGCCTTCGGAGGCGACGAGGCGACCCACCCGTGCGCTGTCCACTGGGCGCCCTTCTTGTTTAAAGTAAACGGAGGGGGACACCTTGTTTTTTGTGTCCGAAGGCTACGTACGAGTCAGCTGTGTGTGACTGGTAGGTATACATACATGTAGACTAGATGACCTGTCCAGTCCACCGGCAAAACGTTTTTAGGTTGGAATTCCGGCAAGGCGCCCTCTACAGCAGTAACAGTTGTTGCTGTTGTTGTTTCTCACATTAGCTCTAAAAAAGAAAGATTGGGAGCCCGTGGTCTCAAAACCCGGCATACACGACCCCACGAAGAAACAGAAAAAAATAGGGTACAAAAACCACTCGGAAGAGAAACAAAATGATAGAAAGAAAGACCAGCTACCGCACCAATCGAGAAAGAGCGTCGAGGAGACCGATCAAAATAAAATAAAAGGAGAACGGGGAACGCTTCCCACACCCGCCTACAACGCCGGAGGGTTCCGTGCCGGGTTCCCGCCGACCAGGCATCCCCCGCCCTGCACCACACCCCAGGGGGTGCAGCAAGACGGGGGGCGAAAAACAAACACATATATATTCCCACAAAAAAAAAAAAAAATCGAAGGACAACGTACACCAGTACCAGGTACTACAGCAGTGTAGTATGCACCAGCGCATTAGTGTAGGGTAGGCACCGCACCAAAGAGGCAGCAGAGGTGGCAGGCAGCCAGCAAAGTGTCAAGTGTTCGTTCTCTTCGGGGATCTTGAAATGAAGGCACGCACCGCAGAGAGAGACAGCGAAGAATTTCACTATACTCCTGCTGTTATAATAGTAATAGTTGCTGTCTCCATGCTGCTATAACAGGAAGACGGATGGTAGGGTATTATATAACCTGACCTTTCTTTTTGAGATGCCGTCTGATGGGGAGATAAACAACCTGCCCGCTCAATCAATCGTGAAGCGAGAGAGAACACACAACTCTAATCTCAACGAAGATCATCGATGCAAAACGGACATGACGACCGCACGCACCGGACCGACCAACAAATTACCCTCCCTGTTCTGCCAAGGCTATTATTCCCTTGCGGGGACAGACATGCCCCGCGCGAAACAAATCGTTTCAACATCCCATGTACAAGATAGCCCTAAACTACCGTTCCCAGGTATACATCTATGTGAAACCAGCGAACGGTCTCATCCTGATTACCTACAAACTTTGTTCAGCAACGCGTGACAAAATACTTTCTCTGCGTGTCCCGACGTCCCTCAACGCTCGACATCGTTTTGCAGGTTCAGCGCCAAAGTCATTCACTTATTTTTTTCGTGCCACATCACAACAGGCAATCCATCATCGATTGATCAAGACCTCTCTCCGGACAGATGCGACAGGCTTCAGACCGGGTGTTTCTCTACCAGACAGTTGTGTGTACCCCGCCCCCGAAACAGTCTGCAAACGAGACGTGCGTCCGGTGTCTTAGTATCCACCCCCCTCTCTTCACTCTCGCGGATCATCGTGTCATTCCGTGTGCTCCATCTCAATCCTTGCCACCACTACCACCGCAAGTCATCCAGTCTCCTCACGACACATGTGACTGACTGGACACTGCTGTATCGCACTAGTCCACGGAATAGAAACACGCCCTAGTTTTGGAAGATAACAAGGGAAGGACGCTAAGCAAAATCGTCCGGGGTATATCTTTGAGGAAGGCAGCGGCGATGTGAGGGTGGTGGTAAGGCACTACCTCGCCCTCTCACGTTCAACAAAACACCCAGCAACCCAGATTCGGTCACAGCACTGCTGTAGTGTCGCATCTTGGGACAAGTAAACTATTCTAGGACGACCCGAACCAACGAATCTCTTCTCTCTCAATTTAGGGGTCGGCCAAGACCCCACTGTAACAGATGCAAATCGAACGCGTGCATATAAATCGAAAATGAGTAACTCCTTCAATGACACTAACCCCTCCCCTTAGCATCCTCCCTCCTCGTACCCAACCTTTCATCAACATCTCCATCACCCTTACCACATGATTGCCGCCATTCAATCAAGGGTGCAGGGAACTGAGGGCGGGGAGAGGAGCGAGCACACGGTCAACCACGACCGCCCCTTGAAGTGAGCCAGTCACGTCGCGTACTCCGTCTGTGCTGTCCTCATCACTCTTCCGCCCTTCAGAGGCCTCCAAGATATTACAACTACATACCGGTATACAACAACAGAAGGCCCACGCCCACCTCCCGTCTCTCCACGATACACTGTTCAAGCTCTCTCTGAGTGCAACGCCTCTCCACGCAGCGCAGTAACGACAAGAGCTGGAGACACACATTCATTCTACACGAGCGAGCGAAAATGTTCAACCGGATTCCGACCGCCTTCCCAGTGGTAGTGGTCGGAAACACTAGCTAGCTTGCCACAACACATTGTTGAAGACCGCATTACACCCTTGGATGAGTCTCGGTCCCGTTAAGGATCACCATGGATGGCCTCCCTTGCAAAGGAGCTACCGTATTTTTTAATACGCCCGTACAAGACCAGCACAAATAAACCAGGTGCGGGCTAAAGTAATACTTGCACTATTCACACGCTTCTTGTCCAATCAAGAAGTTGAATGTTGCTCTTGCAGATGCTCTTGGAC
This sequence comes from Ectocarpus sp. CCAP 1310/34, assembly GCA_902602495.3. Taxonomy (NCBI): domain Eukaryota; class Phaeophyceae; order Ectocarpales; family Ectocarpaceae; genus Ectocarpus; species Ectocarpus sp. CCAP 1310/34. The sequence continues at coordinate 85,310 of CACKRE030004973.1, read as the reverse complement.
GTGTTTGTAGTCAAACCTTGGCAGTCTTTCTCCTCGTCCCTTTCCGACACCGTGTCCATACAATCTACGCGAAAAGGCACAAGCACGCTGCCGAAGACGGCGCACCCGAAGAACGAAATAAAAAAAGAGACTGGTACGAGACGGAATAGACAAAAACGAAAAGAAAGCTCGCGCACAACAACGTTCAGAATCCACTTATCACTACACAACTCCTCTAAAGGCAAGAAAGACTGCTTCATACGCAAGGCGGGCGTGCGCGCGTTGATGCGGGCCTAGCTCTGCAGAGCTAGAGTTCTACCGCTTTCAGGCAAAGGACACAGCCCAGGCCAAGCCAGTCAGACTGCCCTAGGAAAGAAGGCAGGCCAACAAAGCAGAGCTCGTTCGCGCCCCTCTGGCTCCACCATCACATCGCACGTACACATGCACAGCAGTCGCGCAAGAGAGTCCTCGCGGGCGCCCAGTTCTTGCGGTCAACCTTGGTCCCCCCCGCATGTACTCCACCGCGTTGGCTCCTTTTCGCGCCTACCGCACGTGTTTGCCCGTTTCCTTTTTCCCCTCGTGCATTCCCATCCTTCGCAGCACCACTGCTGTCCTCTGTGCCGACGAAAAACCTTCCTCTCGAAAACAACGACAACCATCCTGGGTCGGGTGTACGAGAGGAGAGCAAGACCCAAAAGCGGGGAGAGAGCGGGATTGCTGTGATAGCATCAGAGGTCGGTGCCGAGTCCGCCGCCGCCGCCGCCGTCTCGCCGGGCGGCGTAGAGGGGCGCCGCAAGCCGGCGGCAGAGAGAACACCAGCGGCAGAAAGAACACCAGCGGCCGCAATCAGATTCTCCACCGTTGTCGCCGATATTCTGCTGCGAGTGGAAACCAAGAGCCGTGTTGTTGTGTATGTTGATGTCGGGGGGGGGGGGGGGGGGGGGGGGGGGGGGGGGGGGGGGGGGGGGGGGGGGGGGGGGGGGGGGGGGGGGGGGGGGGGGGGGGGGGGGGGGGGGGGGGGGGGGGGGGGGGGGGGGGGGGGGGGGGGGGGGGGGGGGGGGGGGGGGGGGGGGGGGGGGGGGGGGGGGGGGGGGGGGGGGGGGGGGGGGGGGGGGGGGGGGGGGGGGGGGGGGGGGGGGGGGGGGGGGGGGGGGGGGGGGGGGGGGGGGGGGGGGGGGGGGGGGGGGGGGGGGGGGGGGGGGGGGGGGGGGGGGGGGGGGGGGGGGGGGGGGGGGGGGGGGGGGGGGGGGGGGGGGGGGGGGGGGGGGGGGGGGGGGGGGCAGATGAGAGAGGGGAGAGAGCGGGAAGGGGGGCACCGGGGAATACGCGTTTTAGAGATTGGGAAGTTTGCACGTGACTTCGGGCAGAATCAGCGAAAGTTTGCGTGTCCAGAGAAACGCTAACAACCCCAATTCATTGAACGTACAAACGCGTACGACGGGTGGGGCTGGGCGGGAGGGACTCGCGTGTTCGTGGGTGCATCACTTGAGGAGGGGTTGAGCGGACAAAAGCGTACTTCATTCTTCGCCGAATTTCGTTTGGGGTAGTAAGGATTAAGCGCCGCGGTTCGATCTAACCGTTGGGGATCTCGCCAATAGTCAAGTGCCCTATACTAGATTGAAAAAAGTCTGAATGCGAGTCAGACTGAGCTGTACAACGTCAGTGCATGATGCATGCCCACGGACTGCACACAGAATCAAGGAGTGGCTCCACGCCCAGAAAGCATCAAACACGTCGCCGCTGCGCGCAGATGGTACAGCAACACAGGGACGTTGATCCCGAAGAATCCCTCACCTCCCGTCCTCCTCCGCGTCCGCTCCGGCCCTTGCCGCCATCTCCCCCATCACCGGCGGCGGTAGCGGCGGCCGAATCCGAAGACCAGAGGTCGTACGCCCACGATGATCCCTCTGTCGGTGGTGCCGGGGCCGGCACCCCCCCGCGACACACCTCTTGCTCGCCCACGAACACCACCAGGTGCCTGTCAGCCAGCCCGGCAATTTTCTTTCCAGGCGAACAAATCAGTACAAATACAAACGTGTGCCAACGCGCGCGTTGGTAGAGAAGAGGGCATTGTGAGGCGCTCGGTTGGTACCATTGCAGCGCGCCGGTAGAGGGTGAAGTAAAAGGGGTAAGAGTGCGGTGCAGAAGGACACCATCGGGCAGCAGGTTCAGGGCGATGGCCGGAGTTGTTAAGGAGGCATTCGCGTTCGGTACAAGAAACCGCGAGAACCAGCAGACAAGAGAGGGGTTGGTTGGGGAAGGATAAGAGGGAGGTGGTGCTCGCCGGGTCTCTTTCTCCCTCGTTGGCAATCCATGGTCGGTTGGCCGCATTACTGCACGTGCGACCACTGCGCTTCACAAACGTCGAACAGACATGAAGACAACGTTATCCTCGTCTCTCTTCGGAGAACGAATGGATATCATCCCCGAATGGAACGCCTCATCAACGATCAAAACTACCACACGGCCAGCAGCCACCAAGTCCCCCCCCCCCCCCCCGCTTACCGAGCCGTGGATGAGAACAACCGCTTGCCGACCGTTGTCGCCGTCCTCCAGGACCCTCAGGCCGAACCCAAGCTGTCCCGACAACAGCGGAACGCCGACGGCCCACAACCCCCCCAACACGAGCAGCGCCGAGAACACAACCCCGCAGAAGAACGGCTTCCAGCTCCAACACCCCGCGCCGTCGCCCTTTCTGTAACCCCGCCCCCTGGCGGCCTCTGCCACGGCAGTCGCCGCCGCTGCCTCTGCCCCCCTCGCCATCCTCGGCGACAGGGGCAGCAGGTCCTCCTTTGCCACCGCCCCGGCGGAGCCGTAGCGGCCGCTCCCGCCGCCGCCCTTGTGGGCTCCTGCGGAGGAGGAACAGGACGAGGCTGCCGCCTTCTCCGTGCCCGGCAGAAGGCTCGATTTTGCCAACGCCGGCGACTTCGTAGACGACATCCCCTTCTTCTTCTCCGTTCCCCAAGTCGCCGTCCGCGGAGAGAGGGCCAGCAGCTCCGCCTGCACCGCTGCCGCTGCCGCGCCGTCGCCGGCGCCGCCGGAGGCCCGCGGCTTGTGCGGTAAGGACAAGGCCGCCTTGACGAAGGAAGAGGCGAGGGACGTCGTCGTCGTCGTCGTCGTCGCGGACGGGGACATGGGCGGGTAGGGGTTGTGGCAGCCGCCGTTGACATCAGTCTCATCAAGGGCGGGCCTGCCTACCCGTCCGCCGCGAGCCGGGGACCCCGCCTCGCCTTCCGGGATGTAGTGGAGCTCGATCTCGACGCTACCCGCCCAGACTTGGGACCCCTGGCGCGGTAGGTACGATGTCGTGGTGTCGGGCGTAGCGTTTGTGCGTCGTTTGGTATGATGATAGACGTGGAGCGTCGAGGGAAGGAGGAAGGTCGGGGGGAAGGACAAAGTCGCGAATTGTGTGCATATCTACGGGAAGGCGATTTTGTTGGGCAATGACGACGGGGTACTAGGACACCCTGCTCTTTCCTGTTGGCCCAGTTTCCGTTCTGGCCAGCGGCCTCGGAGAACGCGGGCGGTTTGTTTCTTTTCAGGTAGGCCACTTGGTCGCTTCGACATGTGCAGGTTGCGGAGACAATGACAAGCATACTGTAGAAGCAGGTGCTGCGTTTGTCCTGAAAAGAAAACAAGAACATGCACCCCAGACGAAAGCAGCAAACCACAACGCTTTGACATGGGCTCGAGGCACCGGACTTGTACATAATTAACCGACATCCCCGTCAACTGGTGGTGTGAATTTCTAGTCGCTTGCTTGGTTAAACCAAACCCCCAACCAGTCTCAGCAGTGAACGAGGAGCAAAACGTAAGTAAACTTGAACGGCACCAAGAATACAGCCCAACCGACCAGTCCGAGCCAGAATATAAAACAAGAGCAGGGGTAACACCGAACAGGTGGGCGCCAAGCAACTCACCCCGAGGTCTTTGCGGAACATGGGAAGGCTGATGACCTTGTGGGTGGCGTGAGACAGGGCCACACTCAGCCTTCCGATCAGCTCGGGCACGTCCCCAGAATTGAAGCATGCTAGCGTCAGCTTATCCTCCTGCGGACCCTTTGCCTCCTTTTCGGGCCGGGGGGGAGGGGGGGTGATGGTCACCGCGGCAGTAAGCGTGCCGGGTTCAAAGGCGTTCCGTGGGGCGGGGGGTACATAGATGTTAAATAGCATAGCGCACATGGGTGTAAACACGTGTGTAAATAGCTTGTAGAGCGAACGAGAGGAGGAGAGCGTGATGTAACAATGGTGCCCACCCTGGGCGCGCGGCGATGCACTGCTGTAGGTGCCATGAGCAGCGTACCGTATGTGACACAAGATAACACACCCCCTGGACCAATTTTCAAAGCTCGATTACTTCAGGACGAAGAAGATGCATGAACGAAACGATACATTTTTGGAAAGCTCTCGACGAGATGGTTCCAACGCCGCCGTTTTCGGCGCTGTGACCCTTTCTGTTGTTGAGAATCGAGATTTGAAAATCGGTCCAGGGTGTGTGTTATCTTGTGTCATATACGGTGCATCAATATAGGCAGCGGTGGAACACATAATGCTCTACTCCCGTGATTCTCATCAAAAGAGGAAAGAGGAGCATCTTTACACACCGCTGTTGTCGGTTTGCATAGTGTTTCCATTAGGCAACACGCGTCGGCATCCCCTATTGTCCCGCTCGGTTTTCGTGTCGTCACAAGGAGGAAGCATCTACATCAAGCAGCTCTGGGTTCCCCTCAAGCAACCAAAACACCCTTGGGCAAGCCAAGTACCTGCATTAGGAAGGCGCGTGCTTGCTTTCTCTTGGTAGCGGTGTCAGCGGTGGGGGGGTGACCCCGCACACACATGACGCAACACCTGGTCAGCGGTGACGGTTTGACTCTCAACTTCCTCTCCCACTATCATCTCCACACGCCACCAACACTCACCCTGAACTCGAACGTCTGGCGATTGTTCTCCCACGAAGGGTTGACGGAATCGAAGACGACATCGGTGGTGTAAGGGCCCTGCCTCCCGACGTTCAGCTGGCAGTACGGGTTCGTCAGCCCGCGGAACCCCTCTCGCTTCAGGTTCTGAGGGGAGAGTTAGAGATTGAGAGAAAGACACACACACCGACAGACAGAGCGACCACACGCGACCGATACGACACGGGAGGGACGCGTCAGAGGCGAGCGAGATCTATGCGACCGCCGTGTTGGGGTCGTGTTCCCTCTGCACCCACCTAAAAGCCCTCGACAACGACAACAATATCATTGCCCCAAGGTCTTCCGCGTACATATTGGCCAACGGAAAATGGATCGTTACTTGCCCTGAGAGGGCGTCGCACTCTTGTATATTGCCTTCCTCTCCCCCCGCCCCCCCCCGACCAAAAGCGCACTACCCTACCGCCTCTCCTGCTTCCACTTTGTACCTCCCCACTCCTACTGCTGCTGCAGGCACAGCAGCACCAGCAGCATCAGCAGCACCGGCGTGTGTTACCTTTGCACTGCGGACCGAGACGTGATACCGAGCGCAACAAGCGGCTTCCTCGTTGTCCGAGTCGACAAACTCCGCAGCGAGCCCCCTGCGCCGTGGGGACTTGCTTGTGCTCGGGCTGGGCCGGACTCGGGTCCGGTGAGGCGTGGGAGGCATCGAAACTGAGAGTTTCAAGCAGGAAACACACCTACGTAACAAGCAGCTGGTGTTATTGGTTGCTGCTGCCCGCGCGGGGGAAATGGAGTAGGAGGAAAAGCGACCGTTGACGATTTTTTTTTTTTCAGAGAGCGGCCCGGGGTTTCCACCCCGTTTGTTGTGTCTCAAGATTTTTTTTGCACATCCTGCATCCTGCATCTACAGTCAGTATTTACGTTCGCACGAAGCATCGAGAGCGATTTTTGAAGCCCGTTGCCTGCTGCTCAGGCAGCGTATAAGCGAATGAAGCAAGTGCACACAAGTCAATCGATCTGCGGCTATCTTCGCCGGTCTGTCTGCAGGCGGATCTTCTCTTCATCCACAACGGACCCGCCCTAAAACAGCGAGACATTGGGATGTAGACTACACACGCTGCCGGCCAAGGCGACCAAATACACCCACACATATCCGGTCGTTGGGCGATTTTTAGAGCCCGTTGCCGCTGCTACGAGCGTATATGGTGCACATCCACACAGCGACAGCAGGAGCAGCAGCAAGCAGCAGTAGCAGCAGCTGATGATGATGATGATTCATGAGAGCTTCGTCCACACCACGCAACACTTTCACTCTTCCCCGCGCTGGAATAAACAGCAGCAGTCCCCCTGCGTACATGGCTGATTGGTTGTGTTGGGTGAGGTGTGAGCGTGTGCAGTAGCAGTGGTGGCCTCTCTTTGAGGCTTCATCCATCCATATCTATCAACGTGTGCGTCTCTTTCTCCGCACGTTTTTTTCGCGCTTTGCGCGACATAATTTAACTATTGCTTGTAGGACCCGTATGTATGTGTTGTGTGTGTTATGGTCCTAGACTATCTATTTATGATGGCGACGGTCCCCCCATTTTTCGTGCTGAGACGTGTACTACAGCAGTTGGCGCTTATTTCAGGTCCAGCCTCGAATTCTCATTGTGGGCTATATATAAACTCAGCGTATGTCGTTCGGTTTCTTATTTCAAGTTTCTTATTTTTTCGTTCAGCCAAGTCCTCCTGCTGAATGAATTTCTCAAATCGGCAATTTCTTATTTCTCTGCTTACTTACATAGTACATACACAACGTGCCAAATATACAAATGATTTGCACTGCTTTCCTCGACCCCCGTACCCAACCCCGATTCTCACTACCGACGGCTGCACGTAAGGCCACCACTCCCAAGAAGCGAAATGTATCCAACGGCAACGTCTCGCTATCGCTCCAAGGTCCTGTACCCCCCTCATGAGTGAGGGCTGAAATAAATAATGCATAAACACCGCATGATGCCTCACCCGCACGCTGACGTGCCAACGAAAACTACCCCGTCATTATGTTGCAAGCTCCGTGAGGCGAACATTGGGGGTTGTCACCCTTTTGCGCTTCCCGCTCCCTTCCCTTGGCTCTACCTCTAGGACCCACGCCCCAATTGCGGCGTCTTCATCCGTGCTGTACGACTCCAATGGCATCGTCATGCTACGCGTGCTTTCGTCACTAGTGCAGGATGACGCGGTAGTCGTACTCCTGCCGCGAAGCGGGGTGAGATCTGCGACTAATTACCCGAACCAACCCAACCCGAGTTTCACGAGAACCTCCCCCCTCTCGTCGTACAACTAATCTTAGAATAATGCACTATGCGAGGGGGGGGGTCGGGAGAGAGGGGGAAAGAGCGAGGAGAGAGCTGTGGGGTTTGTTTCTTATTCGACACACTCCCTCGTAAACCCTCGTTTCTTTTGTAGGAGGGTAGCGGTCGCCGCTGTTTCTTATTGAGACATTTATTTTTGTGTGACCCAGATTAAGCTATGTTTCTTCACCCTCTTTTCTTGTTTTTCGTGAAAAAGTCAGCCTCAATTAATTTCTTAACAAAATATTTCTTAACTGCGGGCGCCAACTGTACACTTTCGGTGTATTTTTTCGTACAACTACATACAACCATCCAGGGTCACACAGGAGGGGGTAAACACCAGGGCTTTTTTCTTCTTTTTAATTCTTTTCATGCCCCACCTCCCTCCTGCGGTGCGTGCTGAATTTTATTTTCATCGCGAGAAGGGTCCAGCCGTCCCTTTCCGTCGTCAACGGCGCTAACGTCGAGGTTTGGTACTCACGAGAGCATTTAAGCTTTATTTCGCTTTCACCCGCAAATTCCGTAAATTTTTCACCCCATCGGGATTCGAACTCACGACCTCTGCGACTACTAGCGGATTACGAGGGTACCACTAGATCACCGGGGCGACCGGTAGGACATGTATGGTAGTGAGTGGAGCCAAGAGTTCTGCCGACCGCTGCGGTCTCCTCACCACACCACCTCCCCACCATCCGTCATGAGTGATTTATTACGCCTTATTTCTCCCCAATCAAGTGCATGGGAGGTGTGTTGCAGCGGTTGATCATTTCCTTGGCTTCACTCACTCCCGACACAGTCGGTATTGATATCGCAGACCGCCTGGTGTTACAAGAGCATCATGGACGGAAAAAATGAAAAAATGGCTCCAGGGGGAAGAAGTGTGTGGGTTGGTTGTAGATGTAGTCCCAGCGTAGAGGGACGCGCCGGTTTGTTACCACATACGCCTTAGGGTTAGGGCTAGGGTTTCTCTCCTGTATTTCTTGTTGTTGAACCCACAACTCTGCGGGTGGGTGGTGTTATTCAAAGCAGCACCGTGGTGTGATGGCTGTGCCCCGGAAAGACTTCTCCGACACGTGAGAATAAACTATTACAGCATAGACGAGTCCCAGTAAGTAGCTGCCCCATTTCCCTCTCGATGTTGCTGTAACAGCGGCAGCAATAGAATATTGCCCAGGTTTCCAATCGCAAGGAAAGAACACAGAAAAAAAAAAACTCTACCACCAAGGACGCAACACTTCTCCCACCCATCGTGACGTTTCTGTAAGACTTGTGAACTCTTGCACTCTCTGCACCAGGCCGCTTGTAAAGATACCAATCTCCTTACAGTTGTTGGGTACGTGCGGATGCACACAACCGCCGTGACAGAAAAGCATCGTGAGTTGCTCTAGCTGGTCATTTGATAGACCTTGCAATGCCTCCTTGTGCTTGCACTAGCCTACATACAATACGACGCACGTGTGCGCGTTCTGTATGATACCCAACGGTGCCCAGATACGGGTGCTCCAAGCCTTCTACAGAGGACCCTCCATCAAAATAATCCTCCCTGCAACCTAACGCTCGTTGCTCGCGAAATACAAGACAATCAAAGGTGGCACTAAAGAGAAGTAAAGTTTCGACAGAGGGAGAGAGAGAGAGAGAGGTGCTCACCTAGCTTACTCTTGGGATTGCCCAGGCATGGCAACAACAACGCGATTCAAGCAGCAGGCAACTACCCCAAAATAAACAACACCGCCATCGAAAATCCCCATCAGAAACCCAATACCAGCAGCACGTACACACAACACTCGATAAAAACAGACACAGAACAGCTCAACAACAACAGATATACGCCGGCATCAGACATGAAGCTTTCAATACGCAGCTCACCTTCTACCATCACTATTTAGATTGTACAATTAATTTATCATCCGACTACGAATTGTTTTCGTTACAGAATAACCGACACTTACCGGAACGGCTATGCTCCTCCACCCCCCCGCCCCTGCCCGGGGACTCCGCTTCCAAACAAGGCGCCTCTACACGTTACGTACGTACTCTGTCATTGTGGGCCGGTTGGTGGAACGCGACAGATGCTCATGGGCGACACACTCACCACTACAACACTCCGAAACTAAAACGAGCTATCCTGCAAAAGTATGTGAGAAACAACACATGTCGATACGAGCGAAGAGGGTCGCAAGCGCAAATCAACGGCCCCTAAAAAAAAAAAGGCGTAAAGAGACAAGATTCGTAGGCACAGCAGGCACAAACAAAAACAGTTACGTAATAATTCTCAAGCACAATGAACACATGTTTTTCTGTTTACGAACAACACTAGTACAAACTGAGCACAGGCACACATGTGCTTTTCAGGTTGCCGGCAGTGTGGCGGCCTCAGCATCTACAGCCGAATAGGCTACTCCACCCACGTCCGACCCTGTCAACTATAGATAGCACAACCAACAAACAGACGCGGATACGACCAAAACAGAACAGAGACGATTGAACACCAAATCGCACTTGGACAAAAACACTTGGGAGAAAAACAAAAAATACACTTGATACCAACAATTAGAGAACATACACACTTTTCCATTCTTTTCGTGGACAAAGTTCCGGAAACTTTCAGCATGTGGTCACCCTACTCAGTCGCCGCGCACGAATCCAACATGCTCTTCGCCGCGGCCACTTCTTCGTGCCCCGCCCCCAGCCTAGCCTCGAGGGTCTTGACACACTCGCCGAGCACCCTCTCCGCCTCCTCCCGCCGTCCCGAGCGACGAAGGCACACCCCATGCTGGAACGCGATGCGCGCAACTGATACGTCGTCTGAGCCTGGCGGCCGAAGCAGGCACCGGCAGGGGAAGGAAGTGGAAGGCAGAAAGGAGGGAGAGAAGTAGGGAGTGAGGGAGTGAGGGGGGGGGGGGGGGAGGAAGGGAGGGAGGGCTGAGAATATGCTGTAAATCCCTACATGTTTTTGATGGCGAAGGCAGCCGAGCACGAGACAGGGTAGAGGGAGGGGGTGCAGTATACTGCTACCGTGTCCTTCGAGGCAAACAAATGTGAAAGCGCCAATGTCCGGGCGCTTCCAAATGGTGCCCCCAAACCTTCCCGGGGGTCGTGGTTTCTTTTTTGGTACCTTGCCCAGTTCCCGCTTCGCCTCCTTGTGGCCATCATCCGACTGCAGCGATCACCAAAACTACAAGAGAGAGGGGGGGGGGGGGGGGG
>CACKRE030004973.1:49552-74831 GCA_902602495.3 Ectocarpus sp. CCAP 1310/34 | reverse complement strand
CCCCCCCCCCCCCCCCCCCCCCTCCGACTCCAACCGCAATCAGAATACACCGAGAGAATACCCGGATCATCTCTCTTGTGGCTTAGAGAGATGTGTTGTGGGATCAAACCTAGCGATTGCCCCCAACAACGCAGAAAAACCTCGAGGTGTGCGCCATGTCAAGGTGCAGGGCAACCACTTGCTACCCACCCAGCTCCGCACTACACGTCTCCATCAGTTCTTCTGCCGCTAACACGAGGTCCTGTGTCACACTTTCCGTGACCGCTGTTGTTCGCACAGCAACCAGTGGTCGTCGTCGGAAGGCAGCGTCCGAAAATGCCCGCCACCACAAGACGCAATCTACGTAGATGTTCTTCGCCAGTGTAATCCTGCCGAGCCTTTGGCAGCAGGTGACCGCAAAACAACACAGAACTCACCGAGCCTCTGCGTCTCCACATCGAGAGCATTCCTCAGCAACGTCTCCGCCTCCTCGAGCCGCCGGCCGCCCTGCAGAACGCATACGCCCAGCTGGAACATGGCTAGCCCCACCGAGTCCTCGTCGACGCCGTTCCGGTTGCTGCTGCTGCGGCCGGTGCTGCCCCTGCTGCCGGCGCCGCTGCTGCCGCTGCTGCTGCGACGGCTCAAGGCCGGGCGGGCGCCGCCGGCGCCGGTGGCGGCGACGCCTCCCTCCGCTTCGAGCGCCGCGGCCGCCTCTTTGATCCCCAGGGCCCGCCTCAGGAAAGCCTCCGCCTCTTGCACCCTCCCGTCGCGCCTCAGGCACACGCCCAGCTCGAAGAGGGTTTGCCCAACCGAGGCGTCGTCGGGCTGGAGCTTGGCCTCCCTGATGGCCAGGGCGCGGGCGAACAGCTCGGTCGCCTCCTCCAGCGCGCCGCCGCCGCCGCCCCGAGACGAGAGCTTGGCGCACAGGCCTAGCGCGTGGAGCGTGCCGGCGACGGTCAGGTCGTCGGCGCCCCGCCTCTCCGTCTCGATGTCCAGGGCCCGCCAGAGAACTTCCTCGGCCTCCTCGAGCCTCCCGGCAACACGGAGGCACACTCCAAGGTGGAAGAGCGTGCGCGCGACCCTAGGGTCGTCTTCGCCTGAAGAGGCGAAATCCGAGTCGGGCAAGGGTTGAGCACCGGAGGGGGGGGGGGGGGGTAGAGAGACAGAGAGGGACGAGTAGAGACACGAGAAAGGGGAGGAGGCCGAGTAAGAGCAACGTAGGGAGAAAGAGGAAGCACGTGCCCAGGGGGGCAGGGAAGAAGGGCGGAGAACCTTCCACAGGTCTGTGAAACTACCACGATTGTTGCTGCAGGAAATGAGTCTCCCAGAATAACAGTCGTACTACCGTAGTAGGAGCAGCACGGATCGGTACAAAACAAACACGACCGTGCCCGAGTGCCAGCACAAGCGCCGCAAGAGTCGTCGTCGTCGGTGACCATTACGACAGTTGTAGGCGTGGGCCTCACACACACTCCAGAGCGACATTTTCCCGCACGGACGCAAAGGCCGCCCGCTCGCGAGAAGTCAGAGTCGCAAAGGGCTCACTCACCCAGCCTGGCCTCCTCGATCGTGAGAGCTCGCCTCAGCAGCTGCTCCGCCTCCTTCAGGCGCCCAGCCTGCCGCACGCAGACGCCGAGCCGCCCAAGGGTGACGGCCACCTGGGGGTCGTCAGGCCCTCGCCGGGCCACCTCGATCTCGAGGGCGCGCCGCAGCATCATCTCGGCCTCCACGCCATGGGAAGGCCCGAACCGAACGATGTTGAGGGCGAGGGACCGGAGCACGGAGGCCGTGTCGGCCGAGCGCTTCGGGCCGCCGCCGCTGCTGCTCTTGGTCGAGTAGCTACCGCCACCGCCGCCGCTGCTGCCGCCAACGCAGCCGCCGCCGCCGCTGTCGCGAGCCCCGGTCTCGGGCGGCACCATGGTCGACTTCACCATGGCCAGGTTCAGGGTCTCGCGGCCGTACCGCCGCCACGCCGCCGCCTCCTCCGGCTTCCCGCCATTCTCCGCGGCGTTTACCAGCTCCCACACCGGATACATGACGTTGGGCTCCTGGGCCCGCTGCTCCACCGTCAGGAGGCGTCGCCACATCAGGGACGCCCCGTCCCAGTCGCCCTCCGCGCCCCGGAACTTGGCCACCGCCACGAGGCACACGCGGCAGAGGGGGTCGTAGTTGTCGATGGCCTCGAGGGCCGTCTCGTACGGCCGCCCGTCGCGCCAGCCCTTTCCCCCGACGTCCTCCACCGCCGACCAGAGGCGGGCGAGCGCGAACGGGTCAAAGAAGAGCACGGCGTCGAGCGAGGAGAGGAAGCCGACCCACCTACCCACGGCCCACCCGAGGATCTTCGGGCAGTCCAGGAGTATCTCCCTCGCAAACGCCGAGTGGGCTTCGTGCATGCGGAAAGACGACGGCGACGATGCGCTCCTCCTCCTCCCTCCCCGTCCCCCGGACGCGGTCAGGATGCCCCGCGCCTCCAGGACCCTGAGCACCCTCCTCGCCGCCTTCTCCTCCCGTCCTCCGCCACCCGTGTCTCCCCTCCCCCCCGCCGCCGCCACAATTCCATCGCCGCACCGGGCGCTGCCGTCGCCGTGGAGCAGCACCGCCGCGTCCTTCACCGTGAACTCGTGGCCGTCGGGCAACACCGCGAGCGAAAGGTACAGTAAGCGAGAGTCGTCATCGCCCGCCACGCTGACGAGGTCCCGGAACCCGGCGCGGAGGATCGCCTTCCGCTGGCTCTCCCGGCCGTGGTGGGCAGCCCTGCTGGAAGACGACGACGTGGAGGAGAAGCACGTCGAGGAGGGCGCGAAAGAAGAGGCCTCGCTTCCGGTAATCACCGACGCCGGCGCTCCGTCCTCGATCGTCGAGCAGGAGGCCGTGGACTGCTGCAGCAGCAGCAGCTTCTTCTCCTTCCCGCCGCCACCGCCAACCTTACCGGCGACGGTGACGCTGCTTCGCGCGTCGTCGTCCTCCCGCGTCAGCTCCAGGTTGTTGAGCTCCGCGCGGATACTGTCGGCCGCGTTCCGCCACGCCATCGGGTCTTTGCTCCCGCACACCGTGCTCCACCTCCCTACGAACGCCAGGTCCAGCACCGTCCGGCCGCAAAGCTCGATTAGTTCCCTCGCGCCGGCGGGCGGGGGCTCGTCGCCCGGTAGCTCCGACGCCCTCCTCAGCACCCAGTCGGCGTCCGTCTCGAGGAGCCGGCCGATCACCACCGGCTTGCCCCCTACCCTGGGGATCACGTCCCAGTCGCGGGTGGTCAGCAGGACCCACACGCCGGTCTCCGCGAGCGTTGCGACCACCTCGGCCTCGCACACGTTGTCCACCGCGACCAGGCACCGTAGCGGCCGCCGCTGGCGCGGCCCACCGTGGCCGTCGGCGGCGGCGGCGGCGGCGGCGGCGGCGGCGGCGGCGACGGCCTGCTGCTGCTGCTGACCGCCGCCTTCCACGAGGGCCTTGACGTAGGCCGCGCCGCCGCCGCCGCCGTCGTTCGCAGCACCGCTCCCGCTCCCGCCGCCATGACGGGGTCCTCCCCAGGGATCATCGGAGCTGGCGCCGCCGCCGCCGCCGCCCACGGGGGGGGCGCCGAAGCCGTGCTTGATGCCGACCTCCTCGTACATGATCCTCGCCAGCCTCTTCATCAGGGACGGGAGGCGGTCTCGGTCGCCGTCGCCCTCGTTGACGGGCAGCCAGACCACGCCGTCGGAGAAGTACTCCAGCACCTCGGGCCCACGCACGATCTCCGCCGCTGTCGCGGTCTTCCCGGTCCCGCTCTCTCCCACCAGGCCCACCACCCGGGGCCCCGCCTCCCTCCCCCCGCCTCCCGCCCGCCCGCCGCCGCCCGCGGTGTAGCCGTCCCCGCTGCTGCTGCCGCCGCGGCTATTGCTGCCCCCGGGAGCGGAGAGGAGGCTTCGGAGCACAGTGCCGATGACCAGCTCGCGCCTCACGTGCCAGCTCTCGCGGCGGGGGAGCAAGGATGGGACGCGAGCTCTTGGCGGAGATCTCTTCGGTTGCCGCGCCAGGTCGACCTCCTGCTGGGTCAGGACGTCACTGATGCCGCCCGGGCTGCTCCCGTACCCTCCGCCGGTGTCCTCCTGGCAAAAAAAAAATGCGTTGACCCGCAGGTAGAGCAAGACAGTTCAAAAGGCAGCGGAGCGAGGGGGGCGTGTTGCAAATGTCTTCGCGTGGGTAGACGCAAGGAGGACATGCAGAAAGAGAGTAATGCTAACACAGCACGGCAAGTGAGCAACGAGGCAAGTTTGTCTGCATGCAGGCACGGAGGATCTCCAAGCACCTGGCACTCACTTCTGGTGCGTATAGACTGCGCGTACAATCGACCTGTCCCACCCCTCACAAGCGTATGGAGACGACCTACCAACGCTAGGCCGGCGGATTCTCCCCTCGTGTGCATGAGAATGAGAGGTGTCATGAGCTGCTGCTTGTCATCCGTCCCAAAAACATGCCACTGTCCCGCCGCCGGATTTTGCAAATGGGAGTTTGTGTTCCAATATTCTATCGAAATACTTTCACGGTAGTAAACACCAAACGCCTGCATATCTATTGTACCCGCTGCAGAAAAGAACGGGCAGTCTCTCTTTGATTGCATGTAGTGCTGTATTTCCGAGGAAACGAGGAAGCTGCCCAACTTGAGCTGCCTCACGAAGAAAAAGAACACAAAAAACTCACCAAGACGCCCTTGAACACGGCCAAGATCCCCGCAAGGCCCATCTCTCTCGCGGCGTCAAGCACGCGGCCGTTGAGGTCGGCGATCTCGTCCTTGATGCTGCTGCTGCCTGACCTTCGCAGCAGGGTTCGTCGCCTTGCATCCTTCCTCCCAACCAAGAACCCCAACGCCTCGACGCACTCCCGCAACGGCCCGACGTCCAGCAACCGCATCATCCTCTCACTGCAACCGCCGCCGCCGCCGCCGCCGCCGCCGCCGCCGTTGTTGTCGGAGCCGCAGGTCGCGCTCCTCGCTGTCCCCTTCCAGCTCGGCCCGTGCCGCTGCTCGCGTTGTCGTTGTTGCTGGTGCCGTTGGCGTTCCTGCTCGTGCTCTTGGGAGACGACCACGACGGACGCCGCCGCGACAAGGGTGCACATCTTCGCCACGGCCAGCAGTTCTTCCCTCCTCGTCTTCACCTCGAGGTCGATCTTTGCGGTGATGGCGAGCAGCGACTCGTGTATCCCCTTGACGGCGGGCGAGTGGTCCGCCACGAGCCGCTGCACCGTGTACTGCGCGTCCGGGGTCTTGGAGGCCATCGCTATGGCGAGCTTCTGCGAGTCGGCGGCTAGGTCCCGCACGTCCGCGCCGCCGGCGCCACCGCGTTGAGCCGCGTCGACATGTTCGTGGCCGGCACCGTCAAGAAGCGAAGGAACCATCCCCTGATACCGTACCTACCGTACCTACCGTTTTGGCACCAACAACGTGCGTGGCTCCGAGAGACTGCCGAGGTGCAGAGGCCGGAGAGGAGAAGCGGGATTTTCGGTCAGAGTGTGGAATATACACATGTGAATGACAAGAAGTTTTTTTGGATTGCCATAACGTGCATCGCACATCGTTGAGCGACGTACTGGGTAGAAGCGCAGGGTGTGGTGCAACCACCGATCCAAAGCTCTCAGGGATCTCGGAGTCTATCACGTACTTCGGGGAAAATCTCAAATCAGGTTGCGTTCTGCCACAAATACTGCCCTGGGGTAGGGATTCCAGCAGTGGTATCTCGTAGTTCGAGTACAATCACATGTGTAACTGTGTATCCTGGATATTTTTGTTGGGTGAAACCGTTTCGCCGCCATGATCGCAAGGAGATACACCAGTGGTGCTGCAGAGCGGTAGTACCCCACGTATGAAATTTGCACCGCGATTTTTTCCTTTCTTTGGGGTTCCACCACCGTGTGTACATGGCGCGGTGCTGGCTTCTGGTCTCTGGTCCACCAGTATGTGCTTGTACTTGAATTCAACTTGTACATGGGACTGGCACACGGTATCCACCCAAAAAACATGCATGTGCACCGCGGAACCAACGGCACGTACACAACATCGCTCCCAACGCAGATAAAAACAGACACAAGGAACAAGGGAAAGGCATGTCAAGAGGGAGCTGGAAGTTGGGTAGGCAGAAGACAGGGATGACGAGTATTTTTTTCGGTTTACTGTCGTTGTAGCCGCGCCTTGCGGCAACGACCATCGTTTGAATACCGTTAAAGTCACCGCCCTGTTTCTTTTTCTGTTTCCCAGTAGTCTAGACTACACGTATTGTATGCATCGAATGACACAACGAATCCATTTCTGTCTACATCTACTTGTACTGCTGTGCAAAGAAATTAGAGTCTACTGCTGTGCCAGGCGATAAAAGAGCAAAGAAACCCATGGCGTCAGCAGAAGCTACCTGTATTTCGACAATTTCCCGAGTAGCACACAGCGATATCTCCCTTGTGGAAACAGGCTCAGCGCGACAGCTATCTTGTTGTATCTATCCAAGTTGATCTATCCGTCCACTTTTCGTTTTAGGAGTTGCCCCCCCGAAATGGTCACATGCACCCAAGTTGATGAGCCTTCCTTCCGTTTTTGCAGGTCCCCCGCCGTTACCCTACCGCACTATTGAGAGTAGTCTCATGCATGTGACACGAACCAATTCCATCTATAACCTAGGACAACCATCCAGCGAGGCGTCGTCTACTACAATGACATACTTGGGCGGGCAGAACTGCGTGATGACAGCAGCTCGGAGACTGACCAAAGACAATCTTTCGCGAGCTAGACTAAGTGTAAGTTTCTAGACCGTGCGCACTTGACTTTGTAGTCGATACAATCGGCCTTTCTGGAAATACTTGCAACATTCCATGGTATGGTAGACTGGCTGAAGACACCGTTCAGCAGCAGACCCTCCTGTATCTTTCTAGTGCGGAGGGTAGGGAGGTTGCCTGCAGGATACATGGGCTCTCCGTGCATTCTACTGCTATACATGCTGCAGACTACGCATGGAAGGGAGACGTTTTGATCAGGGTCTCGCTGAAAAACATAGTGCACCAGGTCAGGAACCTACGCAGGACTTTTTGGGTTGAAGGTGGCGAAACAATACATTGTTTTCACAGGTTGCACGTAGCGTTGCACGAAAGCAATGTTTGAGCACGATTCACACTAGATCCCCCTGGTGCGGGTTGGGGGATGCAGGGAGGACACCCTCTGGTTCGTCACCGCCACAAGCGGCCTGAAGACCCACACGTGGTGGTGGCTGCACAGCAGTATTGCTGTACATTCAACGAACGCGGTGTGCGGGACGAAAAAAATCAACATCTTGCCGTCTGTGGTTTGTCATTCCTGCTGTTGCGCCACACGAGGATCCAAGCTTCCTGACGTCTCTCTCTGTCTCTGTCGCCAAAAAGGGGGGGGGGGCTCATCAGGGAAGCCACAGGTGTTGCCGTTCTCACGCCGCCCGCGCGGTGCCGTGTTGCACAGCAACCATCTACATGATGCGCA
Organism: Ectocarpus sp. CCAP 1310/34; assembly: GCA_902602495.3. Classification (NCBI taxonomy): domain Eukaryota; class Phaeophyceae; order Ectocarpales; family Ectocarpaceae; genus Ectocarpus; species Ectocarpus sp. CCAP 1310/34. The sequence goes on along the minus strand of CACKRE030004973.1, from coordinate 67,381 downwards.
AGGGCGATTACATAAGAAAAGCTGAATTTTTAACTTTGAAATACGAGGACACAAATGGGAAGCGGTGTGGTACGTCCAAATACCTGGTGTCTCCGTCTTCGTTCCTACGGACGGCCGTGCAGGTGAGGTGCGCTGCTGCCTCGAGGGGGACGAGCGGGGAAGAGCGAGCGAGTAGTAGGTCAATCAGACGGACCGCCGCCAGGAACTTTGCCTACCGCGCGATCTCCGCTGTTGCTGAGAAGAGAGGGGACACTTTTCTATATCTCGCGTGTGTGTTTCGAGAGTGTGTATAACGCACACCCATCACACCTGGTTGGAGCTTGCTGTGTGAGTCCTGGTTGGTTTTTGGCTGGTCTCCTCTCTCCCACTTTCGCTGCTGCCAGCGGCTTTCCGCCCGCCCCAGCCCGTCCCCGAGCACCCAGCGCGCGCCCTGCTGTGGTATCTTGGTGTACACCGCTGTGCGGTCACGCGTTGTCTGCGGAAGCAGCATCAACGGCCAAAAAAGCAGAACTGATGAGGATGATCTGACGGCAGGTGTGTATATATACTGTATTCGGCTCGGGCGAATGGCTTTTTAGCGCCGAACCACTTTTCGCGGTTGGTTCAAAAAATGAGCAACGGGATGTACATATGTATCTGGACGGATGGTGGCTGGATGGTGGGACGGGGCGACGATGCGGCTGCTATGCACAGATCTGTGTCAATGCAAAGCGGGGGAATACACCAACTCCCATCTCCTCTGCTCACCGGGTGCATTATTGGACTGTTACCTGGTGCGGAATGTCTGAATGTCTGCAGGACTGGTTGACATTCCGACATTCATTGATGACAAAAACCTAGACGATCCTACAAGTAGTCGCCAGAAATCAGATTGACCGAAAACTTTTGAAGATGATTTTCGGTCAACCCTCGAACGCACCACCTCTTCGCGCCACACATCTGCTTGTTTTTCTTCCTGCAGCCGAAATCGTTACACATCATTGTTTTGTGATCACTCTCATGAGCAATGCCTGCGCACAAACACCCCATTCTTTGGAAATCAAAATCGCGATGAAGGAATCTACCGCCGCCGTGCGTCATGAACTGGTAGATAGAAACTAATATCATATAGGGCCTGTATATAATAGACTACATGCCGAAGAGCAAGGCAACGGCCGCTTTTTCGTATCTCTATGCATGCGCATGTAGTCTAGGCTATGTGCATATGACTCCTCGGTCGAGGCTTCTGGCACATGATGACATGAAACGAAAGCAGGAGTCACGACATGACATCCGCGTCGACTTTCAAGATTGAAAGCTGTCACTTGTTTTTCGCTGGTCGGTGTGATCTCTCTCCTCTCGAATCTCCAAGTGTTGCAAGAGCACATGTATGCATAGTCTACATATGTGTAGATGCATAGTACTATATATTTCACGGGTAGGTTTAGTATTAGAGTATAGTATCTACTATTAGTACTGACCCGAGTATTGAGTAAGTATCTGGCCCTTTTCGCCCAGTAGAGAATTACTAACACTTTAGTACAGCTTTTCATACTCTACTAAGCATACTGTGGCGGTTTAGTACAGCTATTCATACTCTACTAAAACTTTTGTAAGTACGGCTCTTCAATACTCTACTCAACATCTTTTTGAGTATGTTGTTGTTGTCTTATATATATAACAATGGCTTTTCATACTCTACTTATACTCACTTTATAGTACGGCTCATCATACTCTACTCAACGTACTCTTGCGGTTTAGTACGGCTTTTCATACTCTACTTATACTCACTTTATAGTACGGCTCATCATACTCTACTCAACGTACTCTTGCGGTTTAGTACGGCTTTTCATACTCTACTAAACATACTCTTTGATATATTTCAAATTTTCATTTTCATAATAAATGTCTCTCCTGCTACTACTGAATGTAACTTTCCTGTGTGTTAGTGATATTTAGACTAGTATGCATAGCATGTGTTGAGAAACACCGGGGGGAGTCTATCAAAGCTGCCACCAGACCTTGCTGCTGCTTACAGATTACAACAGCCAGCCGTACGTAGCGGGCATCGGATCGCAGGGAAATCAAGTACCAATACCCTGCCTGGTAAGCCTTGCAGAACCAGATGTAACACGATAGTATGCAGCGAGCTCTCTTCACCCCACTCCGGAGGGATGCCCTGCAGTCTATGCACGTAGCGACATGGATACGAAGCTCATCAAAACGACGGTTGGTTGAACTCTTGTTGCAACAAAATATGTTCAATAAGCCATACAACCCCTAGAGCGTGCGTATGTAGCTCCGTGGGCGTGCGCAAATAAACGCCCGACACAACAAGGCCAGGCATACACAGCAGTCAGTGCCGGCCCTACGGCCCGCACGTCTCTCATGTGCGCTCAGATTGGTCGAAGAGCAAACGGACGGGTGAAATAAAATGGGCTCAGCCGGCGGAATCACACTGAAACACCCCACATGCGCCCCGGTGGTCTACTGGGTAGCGTCGCAGCCTGCTAAGGACCAGGTCATGGGTTCGAGTCCCGGCAGAGAAAGTTTTTTTCCCACTACATATAAATCCTGGTCTAGGATGAAAGCGACGCGCTGCGCGCTGCAAAGCTCGTTTGTTAGTAAACCATAATCGACTTCGTAAGTCGCGAGGGAAGGGGTTGCTGTACCCTTCTCGCGATAAAAATACCTCAGGCATGAACCGCAGGAGGGGGTCCAACCCCGCCCTCCTATGTGACCCCGCTTGGGTCGTCTAGCTAGTAGAAGTGGAGGATAGGGGCCAGAGGGGCAGACGACAGAGTCCAATGATGGGGAGAAAAACAAACAAACAAACAAACAAACCAACCTTGTGACGTTCAAAAAAGCAAGAAAAGCCGGTCGGTGTTCAATCGTTGAGGCACGGCAAGATCGTGACCCTTCCTCAAAACGCAACTTCCTACGAGCGGATTAGCACCTCCGTACAACAACCGGTGCCCACCCCTTGTAGTTGCCTTCCCGCCCGCTCACCACCTGGAACCATGCGCCCGTCTTTTCCTCCAGCCCAACACCCGCGTGCCCGGCAACAGCAACGAAAAAAAAACACAAAGCCTCGACGTCAACACACCGTAGGACGAAAAACGTTCGTGTTGAGACAACAACCGCGGGTACCATATGCATACAGCAGTGTATGAACCATCTCATCCATCGTGACAAACAGCCCGGAAGCACGAAACCAAGAACAAGCTTCATTCCGCAAAGAACAACCACCGAATCAATGCATAACCCCACCATACGCTGCTTGCGCCTCCAAGAACACGAGGGGAAACAGCACGCCACAGGAATCCAACGCAAGAAGCCTTAACCGCTCAAAAAAGGAAAAGTCCCCGAGCGACAAGAGTGTGCAGCACATGACACGGCGCACAGATGCCAAAAATAATAGTGCAATCATTCGTGGCTCCCGTACTCCTCCAGGAGCTGAGCGCCAAGCAGAACCCCCTTGAAGAGCGTGCGCCACCGACGGAGCACCCTCTCGCCGCGGACCTTGACCTGCTTCTCGAGCTGCATCTGCTGCCAGGTCATGTGCGCGTCTCGCAGCATCTGCCGTCGCAGCGCCCGAAACGAAAGCATCGTATTTTCGCATGTTACCAATGAGCTTTCGCGTATCACACCTCTTCTCGGGATGCCAGGTTGGGTGTGTCGCGTTGCAACACGAGCTCTAATTGTATAGGAATGGGCGATAATATCAGTGGTTCCATGTTCACGGCATAAGGGGCCGGTCGGGGGGGGGGTGTACTCATAGTCGTGCATGCCGTAGTCGTTAGACCATTGACCTCGCATCCCTACAAAGCCGGGACGGAGCACGCCGGGTTCTCACCGGACCAGGCTCTCACATCACCAAGCGCGAAGCGCCGTGAGATATTCGGCGAGTCGCATCAAGGGTGCGCTGCATCCTGCTAAGGGTTTTCGGCATCTTGTGCTTACTTCCTTGCGTACGGATGACAGCTGCGTATGAATTAATTTATTTTCTGGTGCTTTCACTTCCAGAGACATTTGTAAGCACTGTGTAACTGCCTCGAGGGTGCTTGATCAATCTAACACAACGTGGTGCGATCATCCCCTTTGCGCGAAGTGAAGGTTCTCGACCCCGCACAACATGATCTACTCAACCACCATTCATGGTTACCGCAAAAAAAAACACCAACGGCAACAAAAAAAACGGTAACCTGGTTGTCGAGCTCACGAAGTAGTCGGCTTGCTTTACAACATCGCTGCCAAGCGACGAAAAACCAACACCGATGGTAAACACCGGGGCCGGTCGGGGGGGCGGCATGGTTGGCAACGCTGGTTCGAGAGAGTCTAGCAACACAACACAGCCAACCCTTTCAGCTGCTCGCGGGTTTCACCTCTCTCCTCCTTCGTTTCCCACCCTCGCACCTGGGACTGCTCCTTGCAGACGATAATGCCGTCCAGCACCGGCACCTGCCGCCCCACCTTCGTCTCGAAGCCGGTCAGGGCGGGGGCGTAGTCCACCCCGAGCTTCGCCGCCAGCCGGCCGATCTGCTCTCCCCGCAGGTGCGCGGTGCCCGTGGGAAGAAACGCCGGGCTGCAATCGAAGAACTCCAAGTTGCCGTATTCGTTCTTGGGCACCTGGCAGAGGGAAGCAGCGGCGGCGGGGATAATGAGAAGATCCGGTTGGTGAATAGAGCACGATTTGGTTGGGAGGCCAAAACAAGGCCGCTGGAAGAGGCGTCTTTTGTTGTTCGCGCGAACAGTTTTACATTAGTCGGAGACAACACACTGACTGTGTGGGCTCTCTTACGTTTCGAAGGGTTGTTGCATCAGTCGAAGGCCACACCGGCTTGTATGAACTCTTCAAATGTTTCCGGACGGCTGACATATCAGTCGAAAGGCCGCATTGGCTGTTCTGTGTGAAGATCGGTCCCTTCGGTAGACTCAAAATCGTCTCTGTTTCTTCTGGTACGAGATGGTGCCGTTGAGCCCCCTCCCCCCCGCGGTGGCGAAACAGCCGTTGACGATCATGACGATCATGACGATCATGACGATCATCAGTACTGTATCACCACCTGACAATATCCCCTCGTCTCATCTCGGTAGGCGTACTGCTGTACCGTGCACCGCGAAAATGCCCGCGAAGGCATCAGCAGCAGTGTCGTTGTTGCCGTCACACGATGAACGGTCCCGGTCTCAGCTCAGTGCCTTCTGACATGAGCATTGGCCCTGCTACTGACGCGGACGCACTCCGTGGTCGCGGACCAACTACTACCCCCAACAAAGTCGTGGTTACACCTGTTCGGCAACAACAAAGGAGATAGAGGCGATAGATGAAACCACAACACATGGCATTACATGACATGACGTGACCGACCTTCCCGTCCACGGCCGCCTCGGGTGCCCAGGGCTCTGTCTGCCAGTCGCCGTAGAGCTTGCTGGTACCTTCGCCCTCCTTCTCGCCCTTCTTCGTCGCCAGCTTGACGGGCTTGTCGAGCTCGGACTTCTTCACCTGGGGGGGAGGGATCGTTTTGGGGTGTGGGGTACGCTGTTGCTTTCGCCATCGTGGCTGTGGCTGTTGGTGTTGTTGGTGTTGCTTCTGTCATTGTTTCGCTGTGGTTGCTTATGTTGGTGTTGGTGGTGACGGTGATGGTGTTCGTGGTATAGGGTACTCACACAAGCACCTGCTCGTTCTTGCCGTAGTCGCCGCGCATCGATCTACACGGATACACGAAACATCACATATCCGCAACGCACCGCCACCGGACCAAGATCACAATCAAACCTGTATACCCGACGAGACGCCTACAAAAATCAAACGAACATGCCACAACTCACTACATAGCACAGTACCCCGGGACCCAGTCAAAAAAAAAGGAGGAAACGAAAAAGTGAGAAAACAACCTGAAGGGCGTCCTTCTTCCAGCGGCTGGCGCCTCGCAGCGTGGCGACGTCCGTCTTGAGGTACACCTTGCTCCCCTTCACGAGCCCCGCCGCCTTCGCCCCCGGCCGCAACGCCTCGAACTTGAGCAGCTTCTTACCGAGGACGTACTTGTGGTGGTTCTTCAGCGCGGCGATGGTGTTCGGGACAGGCTGTTGCGATATGGGGACGGGCACGGAGGGGAGGGGGGGCGGTACTCATGGAAACGCATGCCATACAAGTCGTTAGGCTGTTGACAACTCGCATGCCTACAATGTCGGGAGGGAACGATCTATGCCGGGTTATCGCTGGCCCAGGCTAAGAGTTTCACAAGGATGGAACCAGAAAGACAGAAGATTACCTAACGGCGCCACCACCTTGTACGTGAAGCTCATTCTTCCCTCCTAGGCATAAGAGACGAAATTCTGGTAAAGGTACGCTTTCATCCTCAACAAGGAGACTTGTTTGTTACAACGACAAAAAACCACCCCGATGCATGAACACGAAGTCGCGAAACACCGCCCAAAGCGCACCTCCTTGTCGACCTTCTCCTGCAGCTCTTTCTCCTCGCTCGCGCCTTGATCGCCGTCCTCGTTCGCCTCGTCGTCTCGTTGCCCTTCCACGACCAGTGGACTTGATGCTGCACCCGTACCGATCACCTATACAGGAAGGACGGGCGTTATCATTCAAACGCATGACGCAGTTGTTAATATACTATTGACCTCGCATCCCCTACAGTGCCTGGAGGGGGATGAAGCGAAAGCATGGAGCCATGAAACGGTTCTTTCAGAGCGAGCGACCAAGGCCTTATCGACCACGAACGCCGAATTCACCCACCGATTTTGATCGGTCGATGGGGGCACGAGCCCGACCAAAAAAGAAACCGGCCGTACCAAACAAGTCAACACCAACACACAACTGTCGAGTCAACAGCCAAACACATGCAAGTCGAAGGATCAACACATCAGCCACAGGCCACGCAAGAGAAGAGATCGAACAACGACCGCCAGGTCAGACCAACCCCACCCTGATGCATTCTTAGCAACCAGTCCGACATCTGCACGATTTAACGGTTGCGTTCAAAGCAAATTGTACTACTCGCAGCGGTAGATAGACTCAAACAGAAATGGCACACAAAACGAGCTAATGGCTGACCCAAACCAACACAAGGTGCACCCACTGCAAGCACTGGTTGGTCGGATCAGAACAACAGCTGGGTTGAATCAACCAGGAGAAGTGTAGACGCAACCACCGCACGTATCGCTTCAAAAGCAACCCGGCCTCATTCACCGACAAAATCGACATGACTCTCAACAGCTTCCAACCGCAAATCACGAACTTTTGGCTTTCCAAGGATAGTCGACAAATCGACTCTTGACTCAACATCAACCAGATCGAAAAGACGCGTATCCAAGCACACGCACGCATATCGACAGGCGTGCAACATAACGACCGACCTTGCGCCTGCTGCGCCTATCCGCCGAAGCCCCCCACTTCCGCATAGACCGATTCCACCACCCGTCTGCGCTGGCCATGGCTCGCCCCCTCGTTCGAAGGGTGCGAGCCCACTCCGAAGAATACCTGGCGTCACAATTTTGTATTTTGTATTGGGGGTGGATGATCAAAGGGGCGCAACGGTATTGCTCCGACTGGGGCGGCTCATTGGAGTCGGAGGACGGGGAGCGGCTTAACAGCATCTCCGGATGCCCATCAAGTCGTTGTTGGTGATGTTGTTGGCTGCTGCTGTTGTCGCTGTTGGTTTGTGTACAAGTAGGAGTACCAAGCAGAAAGTACGAGAAGATATTGCGGTCGCTGCTGCAGCTGCCTCGCTGTCTACTGTACTGGTGCACCGGTTTCGGTGGCGGGGTGGGGATACAGGTAGTTCTCGCTTACAAACACCTCGTGAATACCCCAGCCAACGACGCGAGATCAACGTCCTATTACTGCTGGGAACGTACGTGGGTACCGCTGTCGAAAACGGTGCCGACCGCATGAAAGAAAACAATGCTCATAGAACGCGAGCGAGCTATGTGGTGCGTCTACCCACTGCTAACATACAGCTGACACTGTGGAACACACATGCAGCGATCACACTTGTGCAAACCTCCGTGTCACGTCGACGATAAGCTTCTTCTCGTCCTCGGCCACCACATAAGGCATCAGCCGCTTCCTGAACCGCAACTCCTGGACCTGATCCCGAAAAATGTCCATTGCACGCTTTAACATGAACTTTGTTTGGCACTTCAGGTAGGTAGGCGTAGGAGAGGGGGGGAGGAAGGAGGGACCCGGCTTTCGGAGACCGGAGGTAGCGTGGATTCCCAAAACAAACACCATAAGTAGAGATAAATATATTTATCGAGAGAGAGGGAACTGAACCTCTTACCGCCGCCCACACCCAACACACGCTAATCTCACCACACCTTGTCCGCCTGATCAAGCGCGCCCACGACGGGGTCGACGTGGATCCACCTCTCCCTGTCCCCACCCCGCGTAGACGGACAAGAGGAAACACCGGCTGCGGCGGCGACGGCGGCGCCAGCAGCGCTACCATTAGCACCAGCCCCGCCGCCGCTGCTGCCGCTTCCTCTCCTTCCCCCCTTCTTACCACCACCGCCACCGTCGGCGACGCCAACGCCCCTGGCCCCGTTCGCAGTGGCCTCACCGTCGTCTGCGGATGTCCCGCCACCTGTTCCGCCGGTGGGATATGCCGTGTTACATGGAACTGCGTCACGGAATCCCTCGCCTTTCGGGGCGCCTGCCACTCTTTTCGTTTTGTGGGCCGTGCCAGAAGCGCCAGCGGCCGAAGAAGCAGCTTCGCGACTCCTCGGGAGCTCCCTTCTGCTGCCGTTCGAAGGCCTTGTGCATGTTTCTGCTGCCGCGATCGCCCCCGTTGCATTTCGCTTGGATCCTGCACGCGTTGGTCTCGCTCTCGCTCCGGAAAGTGTCGCCGTTGCCGTCGATTCTCCCGGAGGTGGATCAACGTCCACTTTTTCGGACGTACGGTTCTGTCGCCGCTGCTCTTCCGCCAGCTGTCTCGCGCCATCATCATCATCATCATCGCTCTCTGCTGCTCCTGCGCCGTTGCTGTCTTCATCGTCGCTGTTCATCGACAATGCCTCGGTTCTGCTTCTGCTGCTGTTGCCTCCTCCTCCCGGCATGCCGGCGGAACCCTTGGGCCGCGAATCTCGGGGGGGAAGACAAGCTTCGGGAGTGCCGCGAGTGCGCTGCCGCTTGGACGGCCGTCGTGGTGATGTTGCAGGGGCCGGCGGCGGCGGCGGCGGCGGCGGCGGCGACGACGAAGGAGGGCGTCGGGACGGGGACAATTCCTTCTCCGTCAAGACGTACTTCGAGGAGGACGGGAATGGGACAATCGGCGAAGACGGAAAGGCAGGAGACGACGTCAACGGGGGGGGGGCAGGCGTTGTTGTGTTGGCTACCGCCAAACGCGGGTCACCCGTGGTCGCAAGCCACACCCGGTACCATGAGGGCGAAGACCGCGCGTGCTCGCGCGCGCGCAAAACTGCATGGCCAAGAGAGTTGCCTCAAAGGTAAGCGCAAAATCAAGATGAATTTGTGTTCGTTGATCTACATAAGCGCTGATTGATAGACAAATGGTCACAGGTTAGGTTTTCCTGGTGTGCCAATCTACCCGCTACAGCTGCCTTCGTACAAGCAAAGGAGGCGGCGGCAATCCTGTGTGCACCTACTGCCCCCCAATCCCAAAACATCACACAACACGCATCCCTTCCGCTGTACCTTACTTTACCCGAGATGTACACACTGCTGGCATCGACCACACACACGACTCCCAACCCCCTTCCCGCCTACGCACTACACCGCATAGAAACCCCACCCCCGGGGGCCCCGTCCTCACCAGCTCTTTCCCTTCTCGGCAGAGTACTTCCGCCCAGGCCTGCGAGGACCCGACCCCGACCCCCCCGGCTGCTTGAAGGCCGCCGCCGGACTCCCCCGAACCCCACCGCCGTTGACGATGGTGGTGTCTTACTCCCTGTTTCCCCTCGGCCAGCACCGCCGGCGCCGCCGCGAGGTTGACGGTGTAGTTCCGCGTCTGTTTGGACGGCGGCGGCTGCCGCCGGAGGCCCGCCGCCGGGGAAGGCGGCACGGGGTCGAGGCATGCCACGTAGCGCGCCCGGAGGCCGAGGCCGCGGCACAGGGACACGAACAGCTGGACGGCTTCCTGCGCGCAGCCCGCCTGCTGCTCGATCACCCTCAGCAGTCTCTGCGGGCGCGACCCCCAAGATCCTTCGCTGCCCCCGACGGCGCCATCGTCCAAGACCGTGATGAACTCTCGGAACCAGACGACGAGGTCGGCCAGGCGAAGCTGGTTGCCGCCATCCGATGGCATCTTGTCCTCCTCCTCGTCCTCACGTGTCCCTTCTTCGTCGTCGTCTCCGTCCTTTTTTCGCTTCTTCTTGGTTTTCTTCGCCGCCGCCGCCGCCGCCGCCGCGCCTCCGTCTCGGTCCCCGACGGCCGGCAGCGACGACGAGTCTTGTCTGTTTCGCTTCTGCCTAGCCGGCACGTGTTTCTGCAGAAGGGAGGGGGTAGGTAAGAGAATGAAACAACTAAATAGCAGACGGCAACTACGATACCGGCATGGCATGACAACAGTAGTGCAAGCCACGTTTTTTCCTTGGTGCGGGTGCGATACCGTACTTCATGTCGACACGCTACGAGAACGTCAGCACCATGCTGCACAAAGGCAAAGCCACGACGCTGCACGCAAGGGCATACATGCGTACTGTACCTTGGCGAGATGGTTCGGCAGGCACGACACAATCGCCGCCTGCACCGTCGGGTCCCCGGCCCAGCGGCTGACCATGGCGCAGCGAGCGACTAGGCAGGCGAGGTGGGCCTTGTGAACGCTCAGTGCCTGTTTCGTCTCTTCCTAAAGCAAGACCCCCCCCCCGCCCCAATTATCATCATACGGCACGAACGAAAACACCAAAAGAAACTTCTTTCACCGCACGAGTTTTAGCTCAACATACGGCACACAGAGATAGGCACGCGGACAAGAGGAAAAGTGTGGCACTGTTGTACATGTTTGCAAGCAAAGAAGCCTTCATAATCGTTTCGGGAGCCGGGGATGGCCCCCCACTTCGACCTTCTGATTCCGGCCTGGGGGGGCATCGTGACGCTGATGTCGTTAAGGGGCGCCGTCGGTTCATTGGCTTGTCGACAACCACAGGTGATACTCAAAAAAACGAGCTACACAAAGTGTTCTACCGCAAAATATTCGCACGTCAGGCCGTTCGCGTCGTTGCAGTCATGGCCAAACAAGTTATAATAATCTCTCCCGCCACGCGTGAGAATGCAGACCTTTCTTGCAACAGGCGGAAGTCGTCTCCAATATCGTGGGCTTCATTGCTGCGGAGAGGGCTAAAAAATCTGGTAAACAAGACGGTTGTGCGCTGCAGCTGACTGACTCGTTCCACAAGCCTCTTTTTCTCTCCATCCACACAAAGAACAAAACCACAGCGCGAGTCAAGCCTTTCCTGCAGACAACCATGATTGCCAAAGGTTCCGCCCGACGATCGAGGGAGGACGGTCACAACGGCCCGCAGAAGGCGACGCGCAAAAACACGCTTCGCGAACCGTCCTACTCACCGCCGTGAACCGGCGGGCCTTCGCTTTTTTTTTGCCCTTCCCCTTGCCGGCGGAGCTAGACTCTCCACCCCTCCCTCCGTCATCGTCACCGTCCTCCCCTTCCTCGTCCTCCCCCCGAGGGAGCTCGACCACGATCTCTCCGTTGTCTCCGAGCCACTGCATCACAGCCACCATGACCCGAAGACAGTCAAGGCTAAGGATGCGTTTTGGAGACAACCACAAACAGCGGGGAAAGGGAACACAAGCGGAAACACACGGGGTGTGCAGCAACGCTATCGTACATCCAGAGCCAAAAATGCCTGCAAGTTGTCCTGCCTCTGTCTGAGGCCAGGTTTGTGAACGTTTGCATCCACTGTAGTTCCATGTCAGAGTCGGGGTACCAAGAAACAACCACGAGGTCTGACGAATCACACGGCGGAGAGCGTTACACCGGACAACCTCGTCGTCCCCAAGGGGTTACACACACACAAATGATGCCGCGTATTTTCAGAAAATTGTCCGAAGTTGTTGCTGCTTGGAAAACACCCAGCGGTCTTACGCGGCGTTCTTCGGGCTCCTCTTCCAAGTCGTCCTCTTCGAACTCTGCGCAACCCGCGGGACCTCCTGCCGCAACGCTGCCGCTGTTGCTGCCCCTGCCGCTGTCGTCACCATCGCCATCACCTTCATCATCATCTTCTTCCCACGCAATGCCTTCGTCGTCGATCTCTTGCCCGTCGTCATCTTACCCGCGAACACCACGGACAACCAGCCCACACACACCCACGCACAGGGGAAGTACAGATGCATAGCACCCGCACATCAGAACGTGAGCGCCAATTTGTGAGCCCTACACTGAAAGCTTTTACCTGGCAGCGCTTCTTTGTAGTCCACAAAGAACCCCAGCCTTGGCCAAGACAACAAGTTATCAGTAAGTGCGAGCGATATCTGCATGTTACAAAATGAAACTACGAAGTACGAAGCTATGAAGTACATCGTACTGGCATATACCAAGTAGCAAAAGCGGCGACTGCAACCTTAACCACAATTTCACACTCATGCCACGGCGGCGCGGGACTGTCAGGTTTTCTGCGGTGGTGCATCGAGCGGATCATGAGCTGTTTGATGCGCCTCGACGATTCCTACACGTGCACCGTTGCTCCCGTACAGCCTTTCGGTGGTCGATTCAGGCAAATAGCAGCAGTGGGGTGAACGCCCTTTCGGCCTGCCGTGTCATCCCAATGCACGAAGCGAGCCTGAAATAGCTACAGCAGTAGCAGCGTAGCTGCTGCCGCAGACTATGAACGGCGGCTTCTGTACATGCACCTCATACACAACCAAGCAACAACTTTCACCTTCCCAGCCAATGTCGTCGTCCTCCTCGTCGTCCATCATGTGGATTGACATCCAGTGGAAGCGTTCGCTGCTCGTCGGGGAGCGAGACGACGGGCTTCAGCAGCACTCAAGCTGCTCGATAGCGAACGAGGTCTTCGAAGGTTCAAATAGTCTATGGCGCGAACTGAAGATGAATTTGCCAGAGTGTTTTTGAAGTTTCAAATCAACAGCGTCCTGTTTGCAGCATCGGACAGCGATACGATACTACCTCCGCGCCGTTGGTTCCTAGTCAAGAAGCGCGCCTTGCGCCTGTCCCGATCACAGTTTCAAAAACAGCGGCAGCGCACACGGCGGGGGATTGGATAGGGAACGGCAAGGAAGGTGATCGGGAGATCGCGTCAATCGCGTGACCAGGGGGCGCGCGAATTCGACAATAACACACCCATGTGAACACAACGACAACGACAACAACAACCCCCCGCCCCCTGAAAATTAAAATTGAAAATGATCCTGCGGCCAACACGGAGTGATTTGTGGGTGACTGATCAAGCATCATGCATGTCACGTCGGACGCATCATTCTTGTCACGTCACATGTCTTCCTCAATCCAAGACAACTACACGTGAGCACCACGATTGAACGAAAGCAATATCATAGCGCATCCACGTCGCCGATGAAGGGGAAGAAGAGTGCTCTTGTGGATAAATGCGCGGTGGGGGATGAATGTGTGAATTATCTCGTACCAAATACACAGCTAACCTACAATTAACTCACTCTCGACAAGTTCTAGAAGGCCTGGACTGCAAGTATGCTACAGGGCTGTCCAAGTTATACAACTGACGCACGGCCACGCATGAGATGGCAGGATCCATTTCCTGAACACCGACCATCATAGCACACTCTTTTAGCCAAGCATGTGGGCGCCTCGACCGACTGGTTATCTGCATGCCCATACACGGCGGCAGTTGGCATCCGCTCACAGAACAAGACCTCATGAGCGAAAAAACACAACGGTGTCGTTTCATTCTTGCCCGAGCGAATATTCAGTCTCGCGCCTGACCGCTGTGAACCCATAATCATGCCGACCAAAACACAGGGGAGCAAACTGACTGCTCATGCGCACGAAGCATGCGCTTTTTAACCTGATCATCTCGAAATCAACGGATGGATGTGGTAAGAGCGTGACCACAACGCTCTCGGGATTTTGTGTGGCTTCGGGAAACCGCCAGGAGAACGGTCTGAGATTACAGAAACAAAAATCACCGCGGTAATCGTGGCTTGATTTGTAGCACACGTCAATTCCCATACACACCTGTGCGGTGCTTCCCCTCTTACAAAGCGTTGACGACATGTGTCGTTCAAGCGGAAGCCCGGCACACACACTACGACACTACGATCGGGTTGAAACAGAAGAGCCAACTAGTACCCCCACCGCATGCTGCACCACATCTACTCCTTCTTCTCCGACCTCTTCTTTTGACTCTTCTATTTCATCACAGCCATTCACTTCCCTCTCCGCAACACCGCTCCTACCAATGATGCCACTACAACAGTTTTGAGTAACATCACCTGCCACCGCGATGCCTCTGACTACAGGAACATGCTACGACATCACCAAAACAGACTACCGTCCCCGTCCTTCTGCCAATCGCCTCCTCCGCCCCCCGGCTGCCCCTGCCCCTGCCCCTGCAGTCTCTGCTGCGGCTGCGGTTGCGGCGCTTGCCCCGGGTAGGAACCCATGCTCGCGCCAGCGCCACCGGGCGGCACGCCACCACGTCCAACCGGGGGTCCGTAGCTGCTGCCGCCATCGAACCCACGAACTCCTTGCGGCTCTCCTCTAGGCTGCTGCTGCTGCTGCTGCTGTCCTGCTTGCCCTTGGAAAGAGGGACCAGGGTAACCGCCCGCCGCCCCGCGCGCACCGTTGCCCCCGTACCCACCAGCGCCGCCAGCGCCGGCCGATACGCCAGCGCCCTGGTTCTGGTATCCAGGATATCCACCACCGTTGCCCGCCGGAGCTGCGCGGGGGTCCTGTCCTGGGCGAGGAACGCCGCCTTCACGGTACCCATTCTGCGGCGCCCCTTGCCAGGAGCGTGGATGTTGCTGCTGCCCTCCGCCGGCCCCCATTCTCGGTTCGCCGTAGTAGTCTTGGGGGGGCTGGCCGTAGGGACCAGCAAGACCTTGGGGGTCGCCTTCCAGGACGTCGGCCACGCTGGGGGCAGGAGGAAGGGACGACGCGGAAGGCCGAGGAGGGGGGCGGGCGGGTTACAACTGCAGTCTGGCTGTACAGACGAGGGGTACGTGTGCGAATTGAGAGCTTTCAGTGCGGGACTGATGATGCAGGAAGTGACACGCATACGCAGTCCAGTACCGTTTCACGCAGGAGGTCGTTTCTTTCTGGGTATACGTAAGCGGCAAGTGAGGTATGAGGGCGAGGCGTCCGCTTCTTCGGTTGTGTCTACCACGGCTCAGAAAAAAACAATACCTGTGCAACTTATCAAAAACCCGTCGAGCACTGCCGTGCTGGCAGGCTATCACATCAGGTTGGAGCCAGTCAGGGCTGAAAGAACTACTTACGACACCTACCGACCGACTTGCTCGTTCACTAGCCTGACTGCGAGTGCGGAGCACTAGGAGCCGACCGGGCTGACACCACGTCCGTGCCCCGCCTCCCTCCCCTCTGGCGAGAAGCGAGTCCGATGCGTACACCAACCACACTTGAACAAAAAATCATATTCTCATGGCAACGAAGAATTTTGGGACAGACTTGCCCGTCTCACAGCACTTCACGTGGCGCAAAAGGGGCCGTGGGAGAGAGAGATAAATGAACGATGCAACGAAAAATCAGCTTCGTTAACAGACAAACACGGTTCGTGTCAGCCGCGTCAACAAGCACGCCAGCAGTGGTGGGAAGCATGTGCATTCCCGGGGAAAGGTCAACACTGCGGCAGAGCAGCCGGAGGAACGAAGTCGCAGCCGCCCTGACTAGGTTATGTGCTCCCCTTCCCCCGAAAGGAGACTTGCTCCCGAGTTGATGAAACCGAAGAAATGCTTCTCCATAACAAAACCTCTCACCGGCTGGTGACGCTGCCCATGGTGTTCTTGATCTTGTAGGTTGCTGTCGACGCCGCTGATGAGGGTGGGATTTCCCGACACACGCACATATACATATCAACGCAGGAGCGCGCGCACCGCGCGGAACAACCAGCAGCAGGCAAAAGCGTAACGGCGGTGGTGTCGAGTCGAACATGTTGAGAGCCCAAGCAAGGCGGGAACGAGGTGGGGGGTGTACCTCATGTGAACGCATGCCGTAGTCGGTAGACCAATACACCTCGCATCCAGACAAATGCTGGGACGAAGCGTTATATGCCGGGTTTTTGTCGCCCGGGCTACGTGAGGGAGGGAGGGAGAGGGGGTGTACTAATGAAAACGCATGCCGTGGGCGGGACGGAGCGATGTGTCGGTTTTCGCCGGCCCAGGCTACGTTTCACAAGGAAAACCCAGAAGCGGTTGCTGTGCCCGAACGAATTTCGAGCATAATAGAAACGGTGTACCTTATTACCCCGCGTGAAGACCTCAACGTGAGCCGCGCAAAAAAAAAATGGGCACGTTTTCAGCTAAAAACACTAGGTCGACGAAGTTTTCCGGATCATTGCAGGCAGCCAGGAAACACGAACGGGGGCTGTTCATTCAAGAAGGACAGATTGCGCAATGGGCTTCTTCCGTTCCAAGCAGGGATCAACCCCAGCCAAACAAACGGTCGTTGTGTACGTGCGGACTCTTGCTGTGCGATTCACCGAACTCGAAGCGTGGTGGTACATAGGGGTAAGCTCTCACCGACGCCAGCCTTCTCTTTGGCATCGTGAAGCGCCGCCCTTGTCTTGTCCTTGCCGACCAGGATGCGCGCCCACGCCCCCTTTACCAGCTGCAGCCCCTGCTCGCCCGTTTCGTTTCGTTTCCATCCCGCCCGGAGTTGCAGCAGCATCAGCATCAGCGTCATCATCAGCGTCATGGCAGCAGCGGGAACATACGAAAGAACGACAATAGACCACGGAATACGCGGACAGCGGTGACCTGGTCAGAGAAACAGGTTGCACTACATGGACGCTTCAAATACAAGCAGCGTTCAGAACAGACGCCGAAGGGGAAGCGCAAACCTTGCCGAGTACGAACAACATCCCACTGAGGGAGGCAGTGCCCGACGCTTGTTCCCCTTCCTAGAAAATACACCAAACATCGCAAAATGCTGTTCTCTCGGACGGGACTATTTGCTCACCAGCGGATTGCATTCGAAAAGAACCTAGGGCGAATTTTCAGCAGACTCCTGACATATTATTCAGTCCGTGTAAGACCTCACACCAAAGATTCAGTGATGCCAAGCGGAACAACAGCGTCTCTAGAGCTCAACGATAACGAAGTGACATCAACATCACACCGCCACCGTCACAACGACACCAACACCGACAGGGCCGAAGTGACGAGCACGGCTCACCTGCTCTTTGACTTCCAATCCCCCACGCGGAGCGCCGCCGTTGTTCGGCACCAGCGCGCGCGAGCCCGCCGGGAAACCGCCGTATTCAGCCTTGAAGGGGTGCGTTTGCACAGCGGCAGTTCAGCAAAACAGCAAATAAACGACGTGTAAGGAGGGAGAGAGAGAGGTAGACAACGGAGGCTACGAAAAGCAGGGTACAACCATGACTGTGGACAGTGGAGGGGAGGGAGGGAGGGAGGGGGGGGGTGTACTCATGGTCGTGCATGCCGTAGTCGTTAGACCATTGACCTCGCATCCCTACAAAGCCGGGACGGAGCACGCCAGGTTCTCACCGGACCAGGCTCCCACATCACCAAGCGCGAAGCGCCGTGAGATATTCGGCGAGTCGCATGAAGGGTGCGCTGCATCCTGCTAAGGGTGTTCGGCACCTTGTGCTTACTTCCTTGCGTACGGATGACAGCTGCGTATGACCTAGTTTATTTTCTGGTGCTTTCACTTCCTTAGACAGTTAAAG